>JAFFZH010015483.1:0-58511 GCA_018420115.1 Euura saliciscinereae | reverse complement strand
ATTATTATTGAAAATGAATACTCTTATCATCTTGATTGTGGTTGATTTTTTTCCGATTTTTATCTCATCGCGAAGTACTCAATATTGACGACGAGACTCACTTTTGGTTGAGATTGTATAGCCTATACATCCTTAAATTAAGGCTGCTTTCAGCTAAAATTTTGCTATTCATTTGTTTCTCAGTTTAATTCTTGGAGCGTCATACGAATTTGTCAAAATTAACCAATCCTTAGATCACCGTTCGTTGGAAACGCAATCATTAATCAACATTTGGTAACTGAGTTCATGTAGAATAAAGTTAGAAAGAAAAACAATTTTATTTTCCAACGAAAACTTTTGTTCAAGTTATAAAGAATCCGCATTCAAAAATTGTGTTGCTTGATTAAATTAAGTTCTAAAATTCCTAGAAAAATACAAATTTTCAACTGAAAAACTAGAAAATGTCAGAGAATTCAATATGCAATTAACATTACTGTAATTACAGGAAATATTTTTAGACCTTTAATGACTGGACGGCACCAATATTCATGTACTGCCTGAAGGTGGTTGCTTGTTATCAATTTTCAAGATCCTATATTTCTGCTTTGAGGTCATTATCAAGGGGTTATTCACTCCCGAAATCAGCTGTAGTACCTTTACCCTGGTTTGAAATCAGTTAAAATTCTTCGAAATCACTTTGATGCTCATCAAGAAAATGGCAGAAATCATCAAAAATATGGAATGTCGATTCGATCATGCGAAAAAAAAACACGACGAATCATCTGAGTTAGAAGTTTGGTTGATTCGACTTCTTTTGACTGGTTTGCGCAGCTGTTCGATTCCTGTATCGCTCCAGACGATTTTATAAAAAAAAAAAAAATTCAATCAAAAAAATATCATCGCACCTGAACCGAATTTTTTTTCCCCGCTATAGAGAGAGAAAGAAAAATGATAAAGTTGATTATGAATAGACTAGTATTCAAAGCTGATAAAAAAGTAATTGGTTTCTGTAAATGAGAACAGTTTTTTTTTTTTTTATCAATAGAAATCAATCGATGATTGGGCGAGCCTATATGATTTTGTATTGTTTTGCCATAGAAGGAGAGAAAATTAAAATCTGAATAAGGTAGGAGGGATATTTCCGGTTTCATGCAGTACGACAAAGTGAATCAATCGACTTTGTAATCGTCGTGCGAATATAGCCGTTGTTCAAAGACGCCGCGATATCACAAAACCTCGCGTATCGCACCGCACAACGTTGTTTATATCATTGTCATGGTAACCGTCACGATTATCTTCCATCATGTAATATCCGTCGTGTAATCATTAATTACAATAATAACACATCTGTGTTGAATAATAATATACGCTATAAATCCTGTTCAGTAATAATAGAAAAATATGGACAAAAAATAGTGAAGAATCTGCATCAAGTATAGTAGAAACAAAAAAATGATCCCGATTAAATTCAATCAGTGCAAATAAATTCGATACTCTCGACAGTCGGACCAAAAACATCGTCTCATATTCAGTCCAGTTACCCAAATTCGTCCGTGATTCGAGTGATTGACAATTCGCATATCAACGAAGATTGAAGGGAAAAACGAAAATGGAAATTCTAAATACCTGATGTGAAAGTTTTTTTTACGTGTGAAAAAATGGGAGAAAAGTTTTTGACGCAACGAATTTTCGGTCAAATCCTGGTTTTACCGTGAGAAACCTTGAAAATCATACCTGAATGAACTACAGCTTTCATCGGACAATGGCAATCAGCATATCCACTTGAAAAGACGTATGAATCGTATTCAGGGATCACGAGAAGTCGATAGTCGATGATAACCCACCTGGTAGATTAGTGGAACATTAATATCAATCTTATGATCCTTGTGAACTATCCCAAATCCGAAACGTATACATTTTTTCAAGTGGTTATGCTGATAAAATCCAAGAAGCGCGATCTTTGTCTGATAAAAATGATAATTAATGGATTTTCACTCTAAACCCGGTTATTGACCAAGACTGTTAGGTCAACAAATGTTTTCAAACTTTTTATTTTACACGTATTTAGTACATGACAGGAGGAAAATGAGTGATAGCATCAAGGGTCAAGGATTTGGAACTAAACTGAACTTGAATTACCCCAATAGACGAGGAAATGTCTCCGTCACAGATGTGTGAGAGAGAATGTGAAGGGGACCAAGGGTCCTACTGTAGAGCTGTATAAACTGTTTCGCGGATGAAGCAACCTTTTGGCTCGAATCACTCGCGGAACACGCTGGTCTAGGGCTCGGGGTGGGGGGTGGCCGTGACCCGCGGTGCGTGGGGAGGGGTCGCTGCCCTACGATATAGACCGAGGTGTATCATAGGCTATATCGCAGCGGTAGCAGTCTAGCGCGGACTTTGCTCTCTCGCGCGGTTCTCTTCTATTCTTCTTCTTCTACGGATGAGAAAGGAAGGAGCCGTTCCCTCTCGACGCGCAAACGCGGTCGATAGGTCACTTCCACGAGGTAAACCTCCCGCGACCATCCTCACACACCCCTGAAACGTTAACCTTTTAGAGACCGTAACTTGACTTGGACTTGAGACGATGTGATCCCGATTTGATTTTCATCTTGGATGATTGCCCAGTTTTGCACGTAATGTGTCAGAGAGACTAATTATGCAGATATTTTTTT
Organism: Euura saliciscinereae; assembly: GCA_018420115.1. Taxonomy (NCBI): domain Eukaryota; kingdom Metazoa; phylum Arthropoda; class Insecta; order Hymenoptera; family Tenthredinidae; genus Euura; species Euura saliciscinereae. The sequence goes on along the minus strand of JAFFZH010015483.1, from coordinate 55,857 downwards.
GTTGTCTTTGTTGTTTTTGAATTTTGAAGAGGTACGAGAAGAAGACTGTTACGAAGAAAGGATTATAAAGAGATATATTATAATTGAAGTAACGATTTCTAAGGACACAGATAAATAATGGGGATCACGGGAGTACCAAGCTGGCCCGAATACGCCTTTTTGGTGATTAATTAGTACCCGTATTGTATAGTTACTCTCGTTGAGGGTAATTATTATATGTGAAATTTTATTATTGTTTTTCAAATGATTGATTGCAGTCCAATTAAAAATACTTCGATCGCTTATTCGCATTCATTGATCGTCGAATTAAACAATGAATTTTTTTTTTTTTTTTATTAGTTTAGGTTGTTTTCTGAAATGTTCTTGTGGTGATCAGGAAATTCAATTCGAATCGATTAACAGTCTGTAGATTTTTTTCAAATATAGAAAATGAAAAAAAAATAGCGAATTTTCACATCTAATAAACCGATTATCGTTTTCTTTTTATCACATTCATCAAATGATTGCAAAAACGAATTAAACAAATGTCAAAATTACAAACGCTCATTCATTGAAAATTTGATTTTCGTTTTTTGTTTTTGTGATGTGTATATACGTGTATATTCAATTGTATCTATCTCACGCGGTCGTAATTTGAGTAGGTATTACCGTTTCATGTTCCCGACTTCTTTGATAGTTGTGTCTTTGCCAAGTGATCTTTGGTTACCTCATAAGCATTCGATATTGTCTTTGAGCGAGGGCCTTGTCTATATCACAGGCTGACAGGCATATTGTACCTTGATGCTTCCGTCTTTCTATTCCTACAATGCCCAAGTGTCTCAATTGATTCTTCAACGTGTGACAATTCTTATATTCACGTACTGATATATTTTTTTCATACTTTTTACAGACAGCTGTATAATTTTTTTTCTGATTTACAATCATACGGTTGATTCACACAATTCGTCATGATATTTTATAGCATCAATCAAAGTTTGACAATTAATTTTTTTTCTGCTTCAATTTTCGATTTCTGTTGAATTGGAGTAAAAAATTCGTTAGCAATGTTGAGTTGCGTTTTTTGTCTCTCAGGTAACTAATTTAATTAAATACACCTTACACCTCCGATTCGATAGCGAATTTTTCATGGTGTCTTTTAGCTTTGAAATACTTCTCTGATTTTTTTCCCATGTTTTGGAGCAACTATTTTCGGGTTATAAATTTTATTAAACTTAAAATTTGATTTTTTATATTCTGATGTAAAGAACAGAAATCACAAAAATTTTGTTGATATCGAACAATTTCCTACTTCCAAAACTGAGGGCAGGAATTTTTTTGTCTATTTCTCTGTCAGTGCAATAATTTTTCTGTACAAAACTGCACGTTTGTTGTTTGTTATAATATTTTAGAAAAATAACTAATTACAAAAATTGACTGAATTCTCTACATGAATTAATTTTCAAGTTTTATATTATCACCCAGCCGATTTGAAAATGCATAACCCAAAAAGAGTTGCTGAAAAAAAAACGGTTTAATAATTGTAAACGCTAGAACTGCGATATAAAAAAATTAGCCATCAAATTTGATGTGGGCAGCCCCCCCATGTGTTAATTTCAGAACTAAATTGCTTCTTCTGTTACGTTGTATGTGGAGTAATTTAATTAATGTTAAAACCGAGGTTAAAACTCTCTTCCTGAAATTGATTTCAAAATTAAAAATAACCTAACCATTCTTTTGTTTTCTTTACTATTCCAGATCGCACCCTCAGCGAAAAAACTTTGGGGTGTAGATGAAGGTGGTTCAAAAGATGAGGGAGGTGTCAAAGGCGGTGGGATACTTCATCTCGATCATCAAATGTGGCGTGATTCTACATGGAGTACGTCAGGTATATTTACTTATATTCTTTTTTTTTTCAAATCCTTTTTATTCTAATTTGATTCTGTGGCCATATTGATTTCTCAATATTTCTATACCCCCGAGCTCTCCGACTGGTCCTCTAAATAAAATTTCACTACAGTCCCCCGAAGGTCGACGGATGTGGTGTCACAGTTGGCGAATTCATTTTTTTTTCTCTTTTGACATGTATATCAATCATAGTTCGTTCGATTTTAATTATTCATGCTCCGTCACTCTGTTTTTTAGCACGCTTTGCTTTCCTGATGATTTATTCACTCCGGGTAACATTATATACCTACTCTGGCCGTTATTCGTTATACATAGATAGATATCTAATCTTCTGACGACATTAGCAAGCGGGTCTATACAGAAATTAGGGAATTGGGTACGCACGGTGTAAGCGGGTCCCCCATTAAATCATTCCCAATTTCGCAACCGTTTTTCTGTGACAACAAGTTTATGTACTTGAAACAATGAGGAAACACGAATTTATGATTCCCTCTGAAGGTTTTTTGGACTTGATTCTACATATGATGCGAATCATCGATCATGATGGCGAATCACCGGTCATGGAAAACCGGGAAGTCAGGGTGAAGTCAGGAAATTTATAAAATGGTCAGGGAAAAGTCGAGAGATTTTATGGTGATACAAAACGAGACAGAATAAAAGATCCCCAGGGATTTTTTTTTCTTCTTCGCGCGGAAATCTCAATCAATGGAAATAGTAGTAAAAGTTGTATAAATTATAAATGAAAAAAAGTATTATCAAAATCAAAAATCATTGTTCTTCACCACTGATTCAGAGCATTATTTAGCGAACAATATTACATACTCAAATAACCACTAATTCGTCCGAATTTTAGTCAGGGAAAAATTATAATTTGGTCAGGAAAAGTCTGAGAAAATTCAGGGACTTTTTTTTTTTGTTTTTTACTTTTGATAGTGGCCTCTATGTTGATCAATCAATATCGAGGATTTGAGTCCAGTGTACACTCGCATGTAAAGTTCCATAAAGTCGTTTGTGGTCCCTTGAAAGCTTTCGAAGCACATATCTGAAGTCAATGTGGATGATAAACCCCTTGATAAATATAAACTTGATGAGTTTTTTCGTATACAGGGTGTCGACTCAAGTCAGGATCTGAAATTCCCTGAGAATTCCAGGATATTCCAAGAGAAAAAAAAATTCTAGATTTCCAGGACTTTCAGGTTTTTCAAGGAGATAGACGACCTGTTGTATTTCAATTTTCACACGTTTGCATAATTTGGAACTTTTTGGTTAATTTTCTATGCATCAAGATTTGATATTTTAGCTACTTTCGAACCGAAAGACTGACTTGAAGTTAAACCTTTGATTTTATTCTATTTTAATGGCCTACAATTTGATTCTTCTTATTATTATTAATATTTTCTTGACTTAAATTTCTGATATGTGACAAGAAAGATTACGAACTCATTATTCAACACATATCGAAAATTACTTCAAATCTTCAATCATAGATCGACACTGTAAGAAAAAAAAAACGGATCCAATCTGTGGCCTGATGAATGAGTCATATGAAAGTGAACATATTTTTCAATTTCAGAGAAAAAAAAAGGTTGCACTCAACTTATATATATATATATATATATTGTATATATATAGCGCTGATTTTTTCCCCCGAGTCTCTAATTACAGAAGAGTAAAAGAGTAATAACTCATGTAGAAAAAGATGAAGTTGAAACTACCTAGTAAAACAAGAGAATAAAAATAGTTTTCTACAATTTTGTGTTAAATCAACAATTTTTCAAAATTTATTGAAAGTGAGAAGAATTACCTTGAGCTGATTTTCTGAAACACATTTTTTGTTTTTATATATTGTATGGCAGGCGAAAAAATTGAACGTTTATTCAAATAAGACGATACAGTCTAAAGTCCTAAACTTTGTGTCAAATTGACTCTTGGGTATTAATTTTTTTTCTTTTTTATCAACGTCAACACGATATCTGCTGGGAAGCTCGCGCGTTACGAAATGTCTTGTCAAATTATTTCATTCGTCTCTGCAGTTGATTCGCGCGAAATAAGATTACTGTAAATCGATATTTGAAAAATACGGTTAAATTATATTCCAGAGCAACGCTGCGATCAAGCCCAGTTATACAGCAACTAGATATTCCAAATAGTTTGTTTTTTTCCTTTTATCGGAATAATAAATCGACCTTTATCGATCGATGCTGCATGGTAGATAAAACTTCGAGATGAATAAAACACCAATTTCTCCAATATCTGGTCGTATCTCCGTACACGTTACGTAATCGAATCAAAGTATGAATCGGAATGAATGAATGAATGAAATCCAGCAATGACAATAAAGTTGTACGTTTTAGGTCCCTTATAATTCAAGTAGGAAAGTTATACGTCTTTTAAAAAGCTAATCCCTTCTCCTTCTCCGCCGCCCACTACTAGCGTCCACGTGAAGGTATTTAATTCTTCGATATATACATGTACCCCGCGACCCATAGCGAAGCCTTTCTGCCTCCTTTTGGCGCACAAGCGTATCTGTAACGCACCGCGATCACCCATCCATCCGCTACTATACCTACATCAAAGTTCTTCGTCATACTATCAAACCGCAGCTCAAAGGTGCGCGAGAGCAACAAACACACGAGCACTCTGAACTCGTAGGACGTAGGTAAAAATTTCGCGTGTGTGTTACTCCCGAGTAGGGGCGCCGGACGTGAACGTACCGATGGGTGCAACGCGGCTGTTGCCATGGCGACAGACGCTTGTTAGCGTCGGCGGAGGTGGCGGCGTCGGAGGGGAAGGTGGGGGCAACGTCCGTCCCGTCGTCACCCAGGACCGTACAGACAAACTCTAGAGCATCAGGCTCCTCATCTTCCTAATTAATTGCTGATGATTTTTTTTTTTTTTTTTTAATTTTAATCATTAATAAAAACCATTTCTTCACTTAATTAATTATTTTTTTCATTGAAAAGCAGAAAAAATAGAATTCCCTATTATTATTATTATGATTGTTATTAAAAAAAATCGGATTCTTTATTCAATAATTTTTCCTCTTTTTTTTTCAAATAATCAGAGAAAGAAGACAGAATCCTTAAATTCATTATTAATTCATATTGTTATTATCGTTTACTTTTTCTAATGTTTGTAATTATAATTGCATTCCGGTAAATCAGTTGAATTGTGGAAGTTTGAAGGTGAACCCGATTGTTTGCTGAAGTTTTTTTTTGTTGTTATTTGATAATAATTGGGATAATATCAATGGAGGTGTAGTTATGTCATTGTTGGATGTTTCTATTTTTTTTTTTTTTTTTATAGACAATGCTGTATCACAACCGATCTCAATGGGTACGAGAGGACGAGTTGGTGTTGGGACGGGATACCATCATCAGACTTCGGAGGTTGGAGCAGTTCTCAGTCCAAGAAGCAGGTTTGTAGAATTTAGTTATTTTTCCCAATTTTCAATCAACCCGATGAATTACAACTTTATAAACACAAAAAAGAACATTGTGATCATTAAATTTTTGTGCAATTTCACTGTTTACAAAAATCCAAAAGCCCTATTAATGAATGAGAAGAAAAAACGAATCAAAATGGAAAAAACACCTTTTTTTTTGTCTGATTAGAGATTGTGAATAATATAAATTCTGAATCTGAATTTATAAATGTGATATTTGATCAATGAAACTTGGATTGAGAAACTACGGGAAAAAACTGGTAAAAACTGGAAATACGAGGCATCCTCAATATGTTGAAATTTTCAATTGAACAAAATTGTTCTCGACGAACTATTTTCTCATCTTGTATCCTGAGACTCCAATTATTATTCTACAATTTTTATAATAGATAGTCTTTTTTGGATTTCCTTTCAAATATTCCCCCACATCGCGATACTTTCCATCCATCTATGTCGATCATTTCGCGGACTATCAATTTATCAGGATGTCCAGAAGCCACAGGGAAAATTGGAGGGATCAGTCAATCTTGAAGAACATCGTTTCGGGAAATGCTCAAGAAAATTGAGTTTTCCGAAAACTTGAGTAAAAAAGAAAAAAAAAAACAGTTCCACATTCGTAAATATCATTTCATTTTTCTGTTCCTTTCAGCGAAACTGGCGGTCTGGGTGTCAAGATGGTCGAATACGTTCTAGGATCGAGTCCGACAACCCCCAAAGATCTTGAACCTCGGATGGGAGCTCTGAGATTGGTGAGTTGACGAAAGGAAGATAAAAAGTTGGAAAAAAATATTTGACAAAAAAAAAAGATGCTGAGATACAAGACACGTGTGTCGACCGAGTAATGAATTCGCAGTCTTTATTTTTCTCTCTGTTTCTGTTTACTCTAGAACGCAGACGGAGACAAGAAAGAAAAAGAAAAGGGCTCGGCTAGCCCCTTTGACGGGTCTAAGGACGACAACGGGCCCCAGGGCAACGGACTGGGCCCTCAGAATGGCCTTGACGATGACAAAGGATTCAAGTGAGTTTCACATTATCAGACTCTCTATTTTCAGCGAGAATAATTCCTCATTGTAGACTTTTTTAAAAATATTTACTCGAAAAGGAAAAAATCTGTCGGTACAAAAATTGAACGAGGGTCTTTCCCCCCTCGTTCTTTCGCCGACGATGACGAAAATAAAATGTTTTCCCTAGTTCAGCTGTGTCACTCTCATCCCGCGTATCCAATGAAATAGTATAACAGTTGATTCTCAGTTTTACACATAACAAGAAAAAGCTGAAAGTCTCTGAGAATTTTTTTTGTTTTCACATTTTTCAATTTAAAGTCAACAATATTAAAATTTCGAAAAAATCGATAAAGGCTCCCAAAAAAATCTATTTTGGTTTCTAAATTATTGTTTGGCTTCGAGAATATCTGTTTTATTTTTTTCTCAAAATACTGATAAAAACTGAGGAAAAAAAGTCCCCTTTCATTTGTACTTGAGGATTAAAAAATTGGAAGAAAAAAAAATGGTAACAGATCCGGTGCACAGAGAGTATACCGTAATAGAAGGTGATAGCTGTCAAGGGCGGGCAATAGCACGCTACACGCTGCCGATGACAGCACACGGCGTCTGCGTATATACCCCTACTCTCATTTTTTCTGCTTCTTCCCACTACTATTTTATTCCGTCAGTTATATCCCTCCACCTTATACCGCAACGCGGTGTTCGGCTCGTGGTTTCGTTTCCATCTGACGGATCGTAGGACGAACCCATGAAACTCGTATCTGATTAGTGCTGTCTGTTTTACCTACAACCTAAAACAACGGATTATCGGCCGATGGTTATACTGTTGGACAAATTTCAAACTAGAAAAAATATCCCAATTTTAACTGTTTTTTTTTTTTTTTTTTTTTAGTCAATATATGCTAATTGCGGTCATTTTTACATTCAATGTCAAAAATATTTTCAATAATTCAATTGAAAAATGTTGAAATTAACATGAAATTTTTTTAAATTTAAGTGTGTGGATACCACGAAGTAGAAAGAAATCAATCACTACGTACTTATTGAAATGAAACGTTTTCAATTATCGCCCAGATTTTGAGAAGATGAAAATTCATCAATTTCAATCACACCGTAGATTTGCATAGAGTTTTTTTTATCCGCTTCTTCCGTTGATTTTAGAAGACATTTTTTAAACACACTCATTTTCAGAATTTATTTAAACGGTTTTTTTTTTTTCATGATTGGTGATCGATGGGGGGGGGGGGGTAAAAATTGCAATTTACGATCATGGGCAGATTGTCGTGTTGATCTTATCGATCGAATATTTTTAATATGGTTACAATTACTCCGAATGCTTCGTCGTACGCTTAGTATGGCCGTAACTATTATATCCGTGAACCAAATATGTTTTTTTCTTGAAGGTCAACATTGTTGAAGTGTATAAATTTGATGGATCGAAGGCGGTTGCTTCCGCTCTAATTCTGAAGTATAATCTTTTACTCTTTCACTCCAGTTCATATCATATAGTATACGATACCTGAACATCTGAATTGCACATTACATACTTTTGCATTTGGGGGTGGGGGGGGGGGGACAACTCACATTAATTCATGCAATCCAAATCAATTCATTTCATTAAAGATGTTTTTTTTTTGTTGATAAACTCAATGATTGTTAATTTTAGTGAGTTCGGTTATTTCACGGTAAAATCTCATTAATTCACGAGCGTGAGCATTGACACGTCAATTCAATGAAACTGGATCGAAATTTAGATACACGGATTTTGGGTCCTAACGAATAAAAGAAAACCAGTCAGAAATGAAGAAGAATCTTCGGGTATGAACATCACACGTTTTATAAGTTTGTGGAGCTTCTCAGTGATATTTATTCTCAGTAAAATTGTCGCTCTAAAGTTGGTTTGGCCTACAGACTGATTGGTACTAAAATTATTTTCTTTCATCATATAAACTTACGATTACAAACTTTAGAAAATATGATCTCGCAAATCAAAAATAAACTTTCGGGAAATTGTTATCATACTTCAAACTCGAAATCGAAGGCATCCTTGTAAAGAAGGTCCCAAGTCCTTTGAGACCCCTAGTTTGTAGAGAAAGTATTAAAAATTCTTGCAATTCTTCGTTTTGGTTTTCCGTTTCTTCTTCTTCCAGCATATGTAAATATTTTTGTGTTCGATGGTTTATTGGTATACTCTTCACAACGCAAAAACGAGTAGATGAATACCCGTTAAAAAAAAAGAAGGTCTTTCAGACAAGCTTAAAGAATATTTCGTGGTTTTTACGTCAAAAAAAAAAAAAATCTTCAAAGAGTCAACTTTCAAAAATACAGTAATTTTTTAGTTCAAAGTCTAGTTTTACTGCGTAGAAATAAAATTCGTATAGGAAATAATAACGAGAGAGTCGATTTTTTTTTTATTTTCAATTTGTCTATTTTTAGTACACTAATTCGGTCACTGCGCTCAGCTAAAACTCCAAAAATGACTGAATTGACGGCAAACTTTCGGTCCAATCGGGGAGGTTGATTTTTTTCATTTTGTTTTTCAAATGGTGAGAACGCTGAATGAACGAGAATTTTCAGTTTCAAGTTTGAGTTAATTTAGCAAAGAATCTCGGGATAAAAATTATTGTCTCTATACGTATGTATACGTATGCTCGTTTCATCCGATTATTATTTAAGTCGATTACGACAGGAAGAGATACACATACCTACTTTTGTAGTAATCTGGAACTATGGACTATACTTGACTAACTACCTTCGCTATTGACGAGTATAACCCCGATATCGTTGAATACGCAATTATGCAAATAAAACGACAACTCGCTACTCCTACCAACCTTTTATATTCGTATAATTGAATCATTTCATCTCATTCAACGACCACTTTCATTCAGCAATAAAACACTTGGCGTTTTTTTTTTTTTTTTTAAGTCCATTTTAAAACAGACTTCTACAGGGTAATTAACAGATTAAGCAATTTATGGAATCATCGCAAGAGTGTCCACTCATGAGTCATTATTAATATCTATTTTTATTTTCATTCAATTTTGTGAATCCGGGCTAAGTAGAATTATGGTATAAAAACGAACATATTTTTTTTACGTTTAATTATTTCGTTCTTAACGAGGTTATGAATCTTTTTTTTTTTTTGTTGTATTATAGTTTCGACACCGATTCATTTACTAAAAGCCTCATTCGCAGGATTTTTTACACACACTTTTCCAAATTCTAAAAATAATATAATTTATCCGTATGGCTGGACGTAATCGTGGAATTTGAGATCAGGAAAAAAAATCGTGCGTACAAAAAAAAAAGATGTAATTATAGTACCTATACGAAATAAAAAATTGAGTTGGCCATTGAAAACAGTTGAGCCAATCAGGAACATTTATTCTTTGTATTGATAACAAAATTTTTTTACTTGTCACCCGAATTATTGTTTGAAACAATAATTAAAAATCCGTGGCAAACTTGATCATATTATAATCAATTGTGATCGCACGTAAGATAAAAACTTTACGACTAAAATCTGCAATTCGTTGCATAATATTAACCTTGCAATTTATTAATGCGTTTTATAACCTTATTATTATACGCAATCGTTTCTGTCTCCTGTAATTTGTCACTATTTTTTTTTCCTTGTTATTTTTCCTAAAATAGTAAGTAACGTAAGTGGATAAACGGCAGTGGGTGACCGAATCACGAGAGAACCAAAAAAGAAGAAAGTAAAAGTATAGAACCGTATTATTCATCGTGTTATGAATAATTATTGCAGATTATAACGTACGGTTAACTTTTCGTGTACAATATTTATACATATTGCATCAACATACCTTGTGGCCCGTCTCTTTACAGAGACAAAAAAAAAAGCATATACATATTCGACAGTTATAAATTTCAATGCCAATTACGTCACAGTAAAAGGCCTGTTTTGAAACATGATGGGATTCGTTTCTAAACTCCATACATTCTTTCATGCCACGTTGCTTCATTCTTATTGATTCATTATATCAGCGACTGTCAGTCTACTCCTTCTTATTTTTCTTTTCTCATTTACAGTTTGAATTTTATAACCGATTCGATTCCCACTATAATTAAGCAGTTTTTACGATTATTCGAATTTCGATATACCGTATTAATATTAATTATAGTGCAGTTGTGATACTACTACAAGTAATCAAATTGGCGATTATATCAGGAGAGTTGACAGACGCGTAATAATTAATAATTAGCGAGATAGAATTGAAAGAATAATTAATTATCCTTACTACATATGTACGAGGAGCAAGCGATTTCGTTGCAGATGTTTTATTCGGTATGTATTTTCGACAGAAATCTGTGAAGAGAAAGTAACCAAAGTGTACATAGGTATATGGATGGATAAGTAAGAATTAGAAAATTAAATAAAAATGAAAAATTAAACGATTATTATTATCGCCTTTGGGCTATGTATCTACGTGTTATACGTACCTACCAATATGCTAGGAAACACGGTTTTCTACACATCCTATGTGTATAATTTAAAATTACATAGATCACTAACTGCGTTATAACGACGTGTCGACACGATACGAGCAATTTCACTCGTCGTTCACTCACCTTTTTTTCGTTTGAGTAGAAATTAACATGAAACTTTGGAACACCGTACACTTATGTCTATCAAATAGACCATCAAGTGGATTTCGTTCTTCGTGCCCAGGGTGTGTCTATCTACCGAAAAACCCAGAAATCCTTGAATTCTCAGGGACTTTTTTTTTGCCCATGGATGGATACTGTTATTGTTCCCCAAAAATGAGAACCCATTTGAGGAGCTCCAGATTTCAAACATTAACATTTCGAGACGTATAAAACCTGATAAAATTGTTCAATCATTGCAATTTAGTGTTTCCCTTTTCTCTGATTTTTGTTTGTTCTTATCTCCAACTCTCCTTTTCTTTTATCAAGAATTTAGAGACCTTGACGAGATTCGGAGTTTCATCGAGGATAAAAAGAAACTATTGAACGTGACTCGTTCGAAGCGGTTCATGACTGATTAAGATGTCGAGCAATTTATACTTTCTTTTATACAGTCGCTGGAAGACTAGATGAAATCCGTAAAGAGCTTTTTGATCACTTATAAATCGAATCAAACAATCATGAAACCTCTTTAAAAAATAACCTCTCGAAGTCTGTGTATGAGGCATTCCATGTCGAATCCAATGCCAATTTATAACTCAGCGTCCGTTAGTTTTACACACAAAAAATATTAGTAATCTTCGTAATTTCAAAAGCAATTTATGGTTGAAATTTGATCAGAATCGATCATGTCCCTCGCTGTCAAAATCGCGATCGTAGACTACCAGTGTGAAATCATGCACTTCGATTGCGTGAAAAAACCGGACACACAAATTTTTTGGTCAAATTCAAGTTACAGGGAAGATTTCCATTCGGATTGATTTTCTTGTAGAACTAACGAATGCTGGGGTGTAAATTGGTATGAAAATGAGACAACTTCTACAGCGATGGCAAAAAAAAAAAAATCTGGAAAAAATCAGACGCTCATTTTTTGACCCCATAAACATTATCCTAATTTTAGAACAAAATCGGAATGCTCCACATGTAACTCGTTGAAAAATATGACGTAGATAATCAGAATTTTTAATTCCGGGCAAAAACATTCGTATCAAATTCAATGCAGCTGCTGATTTGAAAATAATCTCTCTTTTTCGACTGGTGTTAAAAAATGTGGTCATTGTTTTTTCCCTATTATTCAACATCTTTCTACTTATTCGTTTCCGGTTTGTCCGGTTTGCTGGCTCCGGTCAGTGTTCGCTGTTCAGCATCTTCCCTTATATCGCGCTTATTGTGCTAGGAAAAAGTAAAAAACAGAAAAACGGACTCGCGAAGATAAAAAAGATTCCGTGTTTCGAACTCGGAGCGTCTGGTAAATTGCATGTACCAATTTTGAACGTCTAGTAGACCACTTGCGGTTAAGGCTTTTGTAGTTCTTGTTACTTTAACGATCGTTTAACGAGAGATCTTTTTTTCTCTTTTCTTTTCAACACCCGGAATTAACTATGAAGGCTCTTTAGAATTTAACGGTTTTAGCAATCTGCAGAGTCTTTGACTGGAGGTACGTAGCACGAACGTCACTGCTGCAACTGACGGACGTGCATACACGTCTGAAATTGTAATTCGAACGTTTTTAAAGATTGAAATTCAAGAGGACGTGTTTAAAACCGAGGAAGTTAATTTAACGTCTGGTTACGTCAATTGACTAACAGTAATATATTCAAACTGTAAACAAAAAATATTTTCGCGGCATTCAATGGTCACAATTTAGGAGTTGAGCTTCTCGATCTTAATTTTCCATCTCGGTTGTTGTGCTTCATCTTTCACAGGAAATAAAAGTTCCATCTCTAGATGTACCATTGTTCAACTAAAGGAGAATGATTGAAGGATAAATTTATCGATGAAAAATGAATTGAAAAAAAAAACCTCAAAATGATTTACGAAAGAAAACAGGGTGTCTAGCTGTCAGGGAAATCTGAAAAACCGGGAAAAGTTAGGAGTTTTGGCTCACATCCTAGAATTTTTCAAATTTTCACCAATAGCTTGTACAATTTTTCATTAAAAAATATGTAAAATCCCGCCCTAATCCTGAAGTTACCTTAGTTTTTTCTGTTCGAAATTTTTATTGATATGTAATATTCGGAAATTCATAAAGTTGTAACATTTTCCCATTTCAATTAAATTGAGGCTGCTGTAAGTTTGAATTTTCCGATTCAAAATTAATTTCCCAGTTTGATTCTTGGAGCATCGTATGTACGCGTTTATATTGAAAAATTCAAGCCGAAAATAGCCTACCTTGAATCAAAATCATTGTTACTCGGAAACGCAATCATTAACTAAAATTCGGTAATTGAGTTGTGAAATTGTGTTGCTCGAGTAAATTAGGTTTTAAAATTCCTGGAAAAATGTAAATTTTCATTTGGAAAACCGGGATATGTTAGAGAATTGGATGCCATTGACACTGAACACCTTGATAAGAAAAAAAAAAAAACAGTTGGAAAAAAATGAGAAAGCAATCGATTCTTCCAAATTCCACACATCTCATATTCATTCTTGTGAGAAATGATACAATGTGAAAAATCAGTGTGAATAGTTTATGGGAAATGTCCCGAAATTCACCTCGCGTCGTACATGATATGGGATTGAAATATCAGAAATCGTGAATCGTCTGAATTTATCGAAGGTGTGGGTACTCCGGACAAGGGATAGAGAATAGCGCCAAAGGTGGAGGTGGTAGACACGAGTGCAGATTAAAATATTGATATCAAAGCTTTGTCTCTCTTCCCCTGGTAATATCGATTCTAGGGATCCGGCAGCTCCGCGAATATCTATGTATTCCATCCACACACATACAGCCCAACACGTACTCTCTATCTATCATAAATTGACAGAGCTCCCGCACATCGACCGAACGTTTTCAATAAATCTCGGAAACACCAAATCCATTATCTGAGGGGCTGCTGCTATCCGAATCTCTACGTGTCTCTGATTCGACGGAACAGAATAGTAATTCGTTTAGTTACTTGTGTTTATTTACTTTACTTTTTTTCTTCTCTATCCTGGGTATGCCTACTTGAGAGCCAAAGTTCAAGGCACGAGACAACCTGTTACCCACAAACTACTACAAGTTCTGACGATTATTATACTTTTTTTTAATATAATTTGTATTCAATATTGAATACAGATTCTTTGGCTTACGAAAAAAAAATAAAGAAATAAAGAAACTCAAGGACAAACTATAAATTGCACTCAAAATTTAATTGAAAAAGATAATGAGAATCGAGCTTTCGATTTACGTTGTTATATTGCGAAATATTGCACTTTGACTTATGCAGGTATAATAATTCGAATATACGTACATACACAGCTGTCTTTTATTGATTTCGTTATTTTCTTCTTCTTCTTCTTCTTCTTCTTCTTCTTGTCAAAGTTCAAATAAACGTTAGCTATAACTACTAGGGATTACTTATGATTAGCTTCGGTCTTTTTTCTTCTGCAGGCAATCGCTGTGCGGCTATCTAAAAGCAAACATTATTATATACGCGAGCGCGTACGCAGATGCGGTATTACTTCATTCGCGTCAATCACCTTACAGTTATGCAAGGTGAAATAGAGAGAGAGAGAGAGAGAGATGCGAAGAAATAGGTAGAATGTAGATAAACAGAGGATGGATAGATAGATAGAACCTATGAATAATGGTAAATCTTTACTAACCATACTAACCCACTGATCGATCGACACGAATTCTATCTATTACGTAACTAGGTATGTCTCTCCTTCTCACGATACGCCGTGTGTGTATAGTTGCTATACCGCTTCTATGCGATCAGATTTTTTTTCACAAAACGAAATTTTTCGTATTCAAATTTTCACAATAGATAGATTTTTCCAATTTTCTGATATTTGTTCTCTGGTTAGAAAAAAAAGGACTTAAAAACCGGAAAAATTGATTAAAAATATTTCACCTGTTCAATTTTATATTAATAGAATTAAATGGGAAGAATTGAAGAAATTCTTATCATACAATCGATTGTTATATGCGCTTTGATTACTTTTTTTTTGTTTCCTTCCTATCAGAGCTCGTAGTAAAAGTGAAGCAAAATAACGAAAGTGAAATTATTATTCATGAAAACCATTGATTATCGCGAGGCTATTAAAGCTGTGCATTTCCCATTTATATGTATGTATTTATTCTCCTTCCTGAAAATGATTAATTGTGTAAACAAAGCTACTGTAGGGTATATTATATATACGCGTTAGCAAAACGGGGATATTTAAGCTTTAATAAGAGCGAGGGATGAGAGTGTGAATTTTGAAGGTAATAATAATACGAATACTCTGTTTTACTAAACTATTTATTAGCATTGAAAATGCTTCCGTTTTCGGGTCAGTAGTGAGGTCTGTGGGATCAAATCTTGAAATGATGCAACGGAAGCGATGCAACGGAAGCGATGCAACGGAAGTAATGCAACGGAAGTGCGTAGTGAAAAGTTGAAGAAATAAATAATAAAAGAACAAAAACAATAGAACGAGGGACATTTAGGTGATGTAGACTTCACTGTGCACATAATGATTCTTAGTGTAATCATAGATGGCAATAGTAATAGCGCAGCATGTTAATTAACCGCTGCGTGAAAAAAAGTTTATAAATAAATAAATGAACAGAAACAATAGAACGAGGGACATTTCGGTAATGTAGATTTCACGGTGCAAATGATGATTCGTAGTGTAATCATAGATGGCAATAATAATAGCGCAGCATGTAAATTCAGAGATTCAGATGAAGATAACGAAGGACATTTTCAATGCATCAGCTGCTTGCGTTACATGCAAGATCTGTAAATATTATTCTTCTCTTCTTCCTTCCGTATGTACATATTTTTCTTCTTCTTCTTTTTTCTTTCACCGTAACTCCAGAGGCCTGCGATGAAAATGCGTTGCGGTTTAATATAATCACACGGTGGAAAATGACGGAATAAAATATACGAGTCTCTCTTCGTCTATTTATATTACATACTTTTTTTTTTTTTTGTTCTTGCGAGAAATCGCGCCCCGTCGGCTAGGTCCATAATGTAGTAGCGAAACTGTGAAACTCTGAGAACAAATCTGCGACTTCTAAAGGTCCCTGACATTTACAATTGTGGGTGGGTCAGGCCGACGTCACTCTCTTTATATAGAGGTAATATTATAAGCCAGGTATTTCATTGAGGCATAACAGGATTTCGCGCCATATGTATTATAATGTATATATTATTTATATTATAACACAGCTTCGAATCAGATAAGTTACATTCACATTTAGACTTTGACATAACAGCGTGCGATTCATTTTGATAAAAAAGACGTTTAAAAAAAAGATTCAGCCACTATTTCGTTGATTTTACAAAAATGTTTAAATCCTTGTTCATCAAACAGCCTTGTTGTATCTGAAACTTTGAAAACTTTGAAATAAAAATTAATAGTTCCGATGAATAGTTGTTGTAACGAGTTGTCACGACACGCTTTCAAAGTTTCTAATTTGTTTTAGGTGAGTAATGAAAGTTGTGGTTTTAGGTAGGCGGAGGAACTGAAATAATTGTCTCGCGTAATCAAACTCCAGAAAATTGTTGTGTCCTGCTGACTGCAGAGACTTCAGACTTTGATCGTGTGCGTCTCTCGCCCTGAAACAATGAACAAAAAAGAAAGAGTAAAAAAAAAAATTATTGCACACCTTTCGCAGCAACCTACCTTTTCACGATTCTGATGCAAAAAAATGAATTGAGGAAGTAACGCCTTTGTTTGAATTAGATGGGAGCTAGTCACAGTTTCCCACAAGAAAGTTTTATTGCCGCGTTTCTTGAATAACTCTACGATCGTCGGAACGATTTTTTACTTCTATCATTAATAATTAGAAACATCTGGCATTTCATCTTCGGAACGGATGAACAAAATTGAATCCAATTCAAAATAGACGATCTGAGTATTTTCTATGCTTAGTGAGTCAGTGTGATGTCCTAGATAAATTATCGAGCCGCTGATAGTTACGAACAATAGAAGATCATCGTCATCGTTGAATAATGTTACATGTAGTGGTCATCATTTGCATAAAAGTCTCTTCTCAATGTTATTCCTTTCTCGGTAGTGAAGATCCCAATTTGGTTCTTGAAAATATCGTATGTTCGTTTTACCTTGCACAAATACCTCATACCTGATTGTAGGATGGTATCTAGGATTTTGAGAACACTATTCACGCGCAGCTACCTACCGTCGTATTTCAAGCCTTATTTACGGGTGTCATTACCTAAGCTGTAAATGTTCGAGTTTATCGTTAACCGTTCTCCAACAACCTTTTCTTCTTTCTGTATTCACCCATCTCTCTCTTTAAATTGAGGTACTTCAGACAAGCAAAGATCACGATGAAAATTGATCAGTTAGCATCTTCGAGTTCAAGAGCGTAATTCCCCTCAAGAATTCAAGATCAGGCCACAATCGATCGGGTTGAAATAAGTTTGAACGAGTTACAATTCTTTTGACGATGCGGCGTAAATGCTACCAAATTATAACAATGGAATTGAATTTTAGTTGAAGTTTTTAGATTATGAAATATTGAAGTTTTTTTTGTTGTGTTTATAATCAATCCATCGTAAATCAAATTAGCTATTTTTTATATAATAAATAAGATATGAGAATCAGATCACATTTTTGGAATCAGAGATTCGAATAAAATGGTATAGAAATTCTCGGATTTGGGATACCCTATAAATTGACGGCGACGTCAGATCAGCGACTGCTGGTCGTATTTCCTTCAATTGGCATAAAAATACCGATCATATGATACCTGAACACGGAATGTACCGATCGTGTTGAATCAACCCTGTCAGTATAGAGGGACTTTTACCGGTGCCACTTCTTGTGCCTTTGCACGATCTTGGTTGCACGGCGGGTGGCCAGAGTTGAAGAATACTGAGACGACATTGAATATTGAAAATCAATTTTTATTACTCTGGTGAAAATTACGATCAAGAAATATTTCGGGTTATTGATTTGAAATATACACCGAAAAGAAAAGACAATCAATTTTTCCACAAATAGTTTACTTGAATATTACTAATTATGAAAAGTTAATTTTTTTCACATTTGGAAAGAAGATAAAAAAAGTCCGTAGTAACAATGCCGTAAAAGCTTTTGGAAAGATGATTTTATTTAATATATCACCTGGATCAAAATATTATTTCATTGGCGATTTTATTAGTCCTGGATTCACTTAGCAATATTGAAATAGCAGATTCTATAGGCAAAACACATTTCTTTTCGTGTACGTTTTGAATAAATTCAACATCGGCCATTTTTGAGCCTGAAGAATTCAGAGGCAACAAGCTTCACATTTTTTCAGCACCTTGAATTTTTAATCGGATCATTTATCGATAATGCGGTATTGTTATTGTGTTAACAGTCGCACGCCTGGTAGTAGACAGCCTTCCCCAGGGGAGGAAGAATTTCAAAAAAACGTATCGGCAACTCTTGCCGTTTCTACCGGTGCCGGTGGTGTCGTACTTTTAAAACAAGGAGACGTTGTTGGTAGCGAGGAACACTTCTTGGCTGCGTTTGCTCCAGCTCCACATCATCTACAACATCATCAAGCACCGCCAGCCCATCATTTACCACATCCACATTCTCACGCTGCACAATTGTTCAGCGCTCAAGGTCCGCCACCCCAACAAGGACCCCCACCTTCGCAGCAACAACAAGGACCACCACAACCACAGGATAACGCGACACACTTCGATGTACAGGTTAGTCAACGTTCTCTTCATTTATTCGATTATGTACCTGTTTCTTTGTTTCTTCTATTTTTATCCGTGTTTTCGATTTTTTTTTTCTCCTCGATTTAACGACTGAGACTAATTTGTATGTCTCCGAAACTTGTTTAAAAATAAGAAGATTGATTGCGTTTACGACTGTCGATGCATGGGCGATAAATAACCGTATCACATTCCGCAGAATGTGTAAGTTTGTGAAAAGGAGGAGATAATTTGGGTGATATTGATTTTTAATTGTACTAGATTAGATATAATATACACATTACGTCGAGGTTCGAGATTCAGGGCAGTGTGAGAAATACTTGGCTTACGTCTTAGTGTTTCCCATGTAGAAATTTACCTTCGATTGGGGAAAACTATCCAGGGCCCTTCCAAAAATGTCACGTTTTATCCGACGTCATAGTATGGCTCTGGATAGATTTTTCCCATTTGAAAGTCAATTCCTACATGATTTTATAATATACGTAATATTACTGAACGACGTGTTGTGTATAGAATTCACTGAGAGAACAAAGTCTCTGGACTAGTTGGGTGAGAAGAGACTCTTTATAAACTAACAACGAGTGCCTACCTACGATGGTGATTATATTTTTGAACTACGAACTGGGTAGTTGACAGAAAAAGGGTAAGGTGACAAAAAAAAAAAGGTTTTTCCTAGTCGTAATTTGTTGGCAGGGTTATTTTTGAGTGTGGAGGCGTTGCTAATGAGCTACTCCTCTTCTAAAACCAACTCACTTCGTTTGTTAAGCTTTTTCGAGTCGGTCACTCTCCACTCTTATTCCTACTCTGGTTTTAACCAGGCGCCTAGCGACTCTGGCGAGCCTCGACTTATCTTGTAATAAATTTTTTCAGAATATTATTCAACTAGAATTAAGACAACCTGTCGATCTATATTTTCACCTCATGATAGTCGTTCGACAATTATTAACATTTGAAAAGTTCAAGACTTGAAAAAAAAAAATGGTACCTCAACTAGTCTAGTCTTAATTTTTTCTTCGTGGCATTGCCTCTTTTTTTCAAATTCCTGGCTTCGCTTGAGTTTAAAAATATTATTTCACTTTTACCTTCGGAAAAAAAAAACTATTTTTGTTACCAATTTCGGGATAGTTGCCAAATTTTCATTATTATTTTTTTTTTCCATTACCTATTTATAAAATTGACAAAAAAATTTGAATCCAAACTCGTGTAAAATATTTTCATTAAAGAAATGACATTTTTTCTTCCACATTTATCCGAATGATTATCATATGTATATATATATTTTTTTTTTTGTTTTGCGTGAAATGGTTGATTGTTGAGCCTCTCGGCAGTGAGAGGGTCTAATCGTGCCACGGATCGTAGCTATAGTACCTCGAACGTATAATAAGCCTTGCCTTGTGGCAAGAGACTTGAATGTTCGTCATCTGTGGAGGGATATGTATATAAATCACTGACTGACAGTTCAGCGTCTAGTCCTCCCTTCTTTACTCCTATGTAGGCCTCTGACAGCCTGCTACCACCTATATCCTCTCTACACGCTTTGAATCTATTCGGAAAATGGAACACCGACGATATACGTAGACGAGAGACGAGAGAGAGAGAGAGAGCTCGTTCCTACTCTCCTTGATACATTCACAGACTATATTCTAAGCACAACGACCAAAGGAACTGCGGTGCTTGACAAAAGCACACCACTTACACTCTCTCTCTCTCTCTCTCTCTCTTTCTCTCGATGTTCGAATCCTTTTATACTACATTCTGCTTCGATTATGTGACACAGATATCTGCAGATCTTATTCCTTCTCACTCCACCGTCTCGGAGAAATAAAAACCTTACATGTAACTTTTTGTGACGACAGACTGGATTCGATTCATTATCAGGTTGACCAAAAAGCATATAATTAAAATCTGAAATGCTTTGTTCAAATTCAATAAATTTAATTTTTCCTTAAAGTTCTTTTCAGCAACGCATTGATTCAATTACAAAATCAAAAAATCTTGAAAGACGCAAAGACAGGAAGAAAAAGAAAATAATATCCATGCAGAGATGAAATATTTCAATTTATTGATTTACAATGTGGTGTGATGTACAAGATTTACGTTTATGGTGTATAATTATATACAAATTTGCGGAGGAAGAAGTAGGTAGACGAGAAACAAAAACAAAAAAGAAGGAATTTGTAGGAAATAGGAACTGCATCGGTCTGAAATGTAGTAGATCTCAGATATCTGGTTCAAGTTCACGGTTGAGAGAATCGCGTCCGTGAATATATTTGAATTATAAAACAAGAATATCGCGACGTGTGGGTTTATATAAGTGAAACCGACGGATGATGAACTCTCACGAGGAAATCGCTTATGAAATGTCATCGCTTCGTGAACTTGTCATTTGGTTGAAATTTTATTTATCAACCAGTCTCTCTCTCTCCCCACGATACAATTCTCCACTTCTCTCTCCTATTCGTGCGTTTTTGCGGGATTTATTGCTTTTGTCGAGGTGAATGCTTATTTTCGAGGGCTCAAATTAGATCAATCGTAAAGTTGTCGTTGTGAGACGACGTTTATTCCACACGTTCTACTCAACCACACATACTAATCGTTCGTACGACACACATTCAAAATTGTACCACAGCGTTGAGATAGGTCACGTTCTACCTCAATTACTGAGAAGACTGATGTCACACTTTCTCAAACAAATTAACGAATCAACGGTAATCCTAAGGAACATTGAACAAATAATAGTGTTGATAAGTGTGTGAACATATTAAAAAAATAATAATAATAAAAGCTCGTGATATGGGCAGGAAAAATTGAAATTCGGTTACATCAGGCAAAATTCATGATCACTGTAAATGTTGATTCATTATTTGCGTATCAAGATTGATCATTACATTTGCCGATTTTTTTTCTCTCCATTGCATGAAATTATTGTGTCATATTTCGTAAGAATTTTTTCATCGTCGTTAGGTCACAATGGAACGAGAAAATTAGAGCAGACTAGAAAATTTTCAATGGTCAGAAACAGAAAACCAGAAACAAGAGAAAAATCTGAATTTATAAAATATGTGTCCAACCTAGAATTAACATAACCGCGGAGGTGATTGATATTGTCGAAAGTGCAATTAAAATGTTTGCGAATAATAAATTATCCTGCTAAGTGAGAGGGGGAACGAAATTTTTCAAACTCCACCGGATACAGCCAGACGATATTTGTTCCTTAATTAATATCGAAGTTGAACGGTCTGAAAAATTTGACTGGCTAAATTATAATCGATCACACGTGGGATTTAGACACTATTATAAGCTGGCTATAATACGTGTTACGTGATTTCTTTACACTCGTTAGCCCAGTTCGTATTCTAATATGTCTTACTTTCGTCTCTCTTTCTCGTCTTCCTTCTCTACTCGATGCTACAAACCGTTTTACTACTATATCCACGATCCGTTAAGTCAACAGATTTATGCTCTTATGTCACTAGCGGTTATACGACTATCACGAAGCGACTTAGCTAGTACCTACATACACCAGGTAAGCATATCTCATATGCACAAGTTACCGTTCACACACTGCTTCGGAATAGAACGGTAAAAAGTATATTCGTAGATATATGTATGTATACGGCACCACTAAGACGGATTAATGAATCGCATTTGCTCTCGCTATACGTCTCTTCGGAATTATAATCATTATTATTATGATATTACTTTCGTATCGTGTATAATCAACGGATTGGATTTCAATAGATCCTTCAGTAAGTTGTTGCCAACTGGAAACTCTATTCAAATTCAACGCATTTACTTCTCTTCTATATTTTTTTTTTTTTTCGTCATATTGAGGAACATCATTTTTCAAAATACACAAACAATTCTATTGATTCGAAATTCCTTGTAACATCGAACAAAAAAATGGAGACTTTAATTAGTCAAAAAATGAAAAGTCATATTTTCGATGTATCTGGAAACATTGAGCTATTTTTATTTATCATCGCACTGAAATTGAGGATTTTGATGCAAAAAAAACGTTCACAAGGCAAAAATTGAAAATGATTGAAAGCCTGTTTTTGCATATTCGACGTTTGAATGATGATTAAAGCAATCTGAAAAAATCGAGGGGATGGAGATCATATTCATTATTTGGAAAATCGACTGATGATGTGGTTGAGTTGTTGTAGTTTGGCATAGGGCTTACAACTCGATCCACGCTAATCGCTGGTTCGATACAAAGACCATCTCAGACTACGTTCTTGGTAGAATTTATCCGTCATAATTGATTCAGTTTTCAGGACACGGTCTTCTAGTTTCGTCAATCAGATTACGAACCTCCGGGGTTAATTAGCGTGTAATAATTCTGGAAACATATTAGTATTTATCAGGAACCCTGTAGAGCATAATTATTTCGTCTTCAATATCGAAATCTGGTATTCTGAAGATTATGTCTCACAACTTCTTTCTTCAGAATTTATACCATGAAAATCAATTTTAGCAATTTTGACAATGGTGTGACAAAGCAATTCGAAATCGAAATTAATATATCCTGTATTTCGCGATTCATACGAAGCAAAAAGTTTTCTCAACCTCTGTGTAGGTAATAATAATTCAGTCTCTAATGCCAAAGTCTTCGGTATTCTCTTTCCCTCCCGGAAGTTTGCCGAGAGAAATTTGCGACGGGGACGATGAGGAAGGGGGGCTAGAGTCACTGTGCTCGATGACTTAACGAACAACAAATAAACAAAACTTGTAACTATCGACGTTCGACTCTAACGTTACAGAGGGGTCTATGACAAAATTGACAAAATTGCATTATAGTTGCAAAGAGTTGAGGAGAGAAGAGGAGGACTCGTGCTCGGCAAGGCATGAAGCGTTTCCCGCTCTTTTCTCTCTCTCTCACTCTCTCTCTATGTATATATTGCTCTCTCTTTATCTGAGGCCAGCCCCTTCCTTATTCCCGGGCAACATCGCGGTCCCGTGGAGAAACGAGCGAAGGTGCACAACGGGGCCTCGCGGGTTGTTGACTTGATGCCCATTGAGCATAAAGAGCATTGACTTCATACGATGAAAATCTGTATCACCGCCCCGAGAGACTTTAGACTAAGACTTGAGGCTAAGACTAAGAACAAGTACTAACTAAGACTGTCTTCGCCTCGACGATTCTTCGAGGGGGTCGAACGGGCAACGAACTTCCCCGGAAACCATGCAGAAGAGAGTATTTTACTGCGGGTACTGATAGTATGTACCGTACCGCGCCGTACTTCACTTTACCTCACCGTGCGTCCCCTGTGCTATAAAACTACGTAAATCCCCATGCCTATTTACCTCCGTCTCGAGAAGACTGAGAAGCTTTTTTCAAATCTTACAACTAGATTTGCAGGGTTTTACTTTCTTTTTTGACGGGAGGTTTTGCTTCTCCTACAATCCCAGACCACTTCTGATTGCTATTGGCATTATCATCGCTCTGGAATCGTTTGCTAGATCCATATCGTGTAGATATATACTTACATATTTGAAAAATTCTCATCTAGAATAGAAATTGCATGAAGTCATTGACATATTGCGATAAATTGTCACATGATCTATGATCGAATGTTTTTCGGCTGTTTTAATTCTTCTCGTTGAAAATGAATGTTTTTTTCTGAATCGTTGGACACGATCTTGAAAAATTTGGAGTTTCCGATTTTCACATCAAAGTAATTAGAATCTAAATGAAAAATTTCGGCTAAATCGTCTGACCTGTGGTTCCGAATTTATCATGCGAAATGTAAAGCCATTTGCAAAATGCTGTCAATTACCATCGATAGCTGTATTGTTTCGTACGATTATCGATAATCCTTCCTTAATTGAATGCTCAAATTTGAGTTGAAATCAATACCTTTCAAACCATATATCCGCCAGATTTATACAATTCGATTCAACTCTCTATTCAGTAGTGTTTCGATTACCCAATAAAAAAAAAGTAAAAAAAAAAACCTAAATTCTTGATCTGGATCAACGATTTGACAGACTACCTCAGAAATTTACATTTAAAAAGTGGTGCATAAATGGGTACACATTTTCTCTTCCTTTTAACTGACGAAAATATTGCCCAGTATTTATATTTCCAGTATCTATTCTTCATTATTTCCACCCTCGTGCCGGTATTGCAAGCATTGTTTTGTCTTATCTTTTGTCTTTCTCACTCCACGTTACCTCGACTTCTGTACTATACTCGGTTGTTCTGTTTGTCGAAGAGAAGCCACGAGGCCAGGCTTGTCACTCATCTAGCGATATTTTTGGGATTCGGGGCTTCTTACGTAACGAACCTCGTGGCGAACCCAAGTGTCGCCAGTTACTACCACAAACTCATCCACCCCTCCCTCATACGAGTACATGAATAAAATAATCAAATAACGTACTCAAAATAAACACAATATGTACAAAATTATTCTAAAATAGGTCGTCAATTGGTCGATTGAGAAATCTAAGGAGAGTGGGGAGGGGGGAGGGAGAGGCGTGTTATATTTATTTTTTAATTATCGCTTGGTCGTGTCTTTCGACGCACGAATGTATCGATACTTGGAGCACCGGTAAGTAATGTTTACCGTTTAACAAAAGTTTGACCAAGCGATTTTAAAAAAGGGGTCGATGTGCCTTTGGAAATTAGTGTGGGACTATGCACTATAATATGCGCGCAATACGTACGAGAAGTAAATAAATGGATGGACGAAGACGAGGAACGTGACCCCGAGGTTATGATACTCACTAATTAAAATGGATCGCCCGCAGAGACTGAATCTAGGCTACCCCTTCCACGTTCAACCCTCGAGGAGCTACCCAGGCTCCGGGCTATAGGGGGCTCAGACCGCGGAGTCACAATTTTTAGTGTGGAAACACAAAGAAACGCTCAAATCGTGACCAAGTGCAAATAACGGCTGAGCTCGGAACCCGCGGGTTCTCAGTCTGAGACAAGATTCTGTTTTACAAATTATAGAGCTTACAATTAATTACTATTTTTCATTTTTTTTTTCGCCTTCGTTTGAAGTTTTAATGAGGTAAAGTCGAAATTTGTTATTTTCGTTCATCAAGAGGTGGGAAATTAATTAATGAAAACAGTTTAAAATAATGATGAAATAGAATTAATTTTTAGAAAAAAAAAAAGTTAATTTAATGAACAAAATTCTAGTTCACCATGAGGTAGACTCATGCGAGTGGACATGGGAGAGGCTGGGGACGGGGGTTTAAAGTAATTACGCGTTTTTTTTTTTTTAGCCATTATTCGGTATTATTTTGCAGCACAAACAAATTCCTGATGCGAAGAAATATCAACGGGTCAACCGCAGTGGTTCTCTGCTGAAAAGTTTCTAAACATTTTATTTATTTTTTTCATTCTAGAAACTTTGAGGGTAAATAAAAATTAATATTTGGTAAAAAATATTGAATATTCTTACCCTAATTAAATATGTATGTGAAATTTAATTAACGACTCTTTGGGGTTGGGGTGAAGAATGCGAGAATTTTGATAGCTGACTGAAACTACGTTCTTTGGCACCATTAATGCCAACATTTCTTTGCGGTATAGGTATAACCGACTCTCACCAGCCACCCCCTACCTTCCGACTAACTATATTCGGCAACGCAATTCTCAATCGAATTTTATCCAACCTGTGCGTGCCGCTCGAAGTTCCTTGGCTAGAGCTGTTGGTTGGTAGGCGTGGTGTGCTTCGTGTAAGGGTTGGTCGGGTGTTACACGCCAAGTTGCGTGTGTACCGTTCATCCCTCTGAAAGCGAGGGGTTCTCATTATTTTTGTGTTTCCACTGTTTCTCGTTCTCTTTTTCATTCTTCTAAATTTTAATTTTTCAATCAACTCCAATTTCTCACAGTTCTCGCTCTCTAACTTCCAGCATAAATATCTTATTCATAAAATTATTCTGTGGAAAATTCACCCTCTTTAAGTATCTAAACTCAAAAACCAACGTCTACCTGGGCTCGAAGTCAACTCGCACTTGAAGTTATACCAAAGAGACACGCGACAGTTTTTCACCAGAAACAGGGTGCGCGCAAATGTCTCGTCTGCGAAGGGGTTGTTCAGCAAAATGCTCATTTTTCTCATCCAGAACATCAAGGTTGAATCAAAGAAACAGAAAGGGGTCGAGTTTATCGTTGATTAAAATTCAATATCCCTACCTAATTTCCCTTGACGCCCTTTGTTGTAATAAAATAAAAATAATGCCCCCCCTCCCTCCCAAAAAAAAAAGAAATGGTAAACCAGACCACGTCGTGTTTCTAGAGACGTTCGTGGACTCTCTGTAGACAATAGACGACGACGCGGTTGGCCACGGGCGACGACATTGTAGCACGAAAGACCTTCCTGTCTCGTATATATACCTACGTTTCCTTCTCTTCTTTTTTGCTTCATACGTCTACCACCGTACCCACCACACGCTCTTTGCTCCCTCTCTCTCTTTCTTTCGAGTGGTGAAACTCTTCAGTTTTCTACACTTCGCGTTCTGCATATAGGCGTCCTTAAAAATTAGTTGGTCTATCCCCAGGGCAGAAAGAGGTAAGAGAGGGGGGGGGATGTCGGAGTGTCACGAGGCACACGATCGTACGATATTTCCTCTAACTGTATCGTGGTTTTGAATATATATATACAAAAATCTATACGGTTTTTGTACAAATAATCTCCTATTATCCTGGCGTCAATTGACGACCCGAGAGAACCTCACCTACGTCGTTAGTCAACGCACTAACCCAGGACGGTCTTATAGGTGCCTGGTAACTCGACGACCCCAGGGACGGGATCGTGTGCGTGTTACTACGTACTCTATCTGAAGAAAAAGAAAGTACTGCGACAAATGTTGAGAAGAGAAAAAAAAAAAAACACGTGTGAGAAACCGGAAGCTTCTGTATAGGTTTAGAAAAATGTTCATGAAAAATTGCCATCTTCAGGTTCAACGAGGATCGCAAATATCGTTGAACGAAAACAAGAAAGTACTTCAACACTTGATTCCATGATGAGAATACTTTTTATTCACCGTGTATGCGGATCCGCGATTTTTTAAAACTGTCCAGATATATTTTAGACATGTGGATGTGGAGCATTTCGCGATATTATATTAGCATTTATATTAAGTCGAATGTGATGTATCGATGTAGAGACACTTTCAATTCTTCGCAGTGAGCGGTACGATATAACTAAGGACCTCTGTGGTTCGTTTGAAATTTCAAACTCTTTCAGAATCGGAATTCACCGACTCGTAACAAACCGCAATATCTGATTAAACGCCGGCTTTCCCGTCTACCCGACACCCTGCATATCGCAGAGACTTTGAAAGACAAAGAGAATTCGACGAATAATTGAAACACATAGATTCCCAAAATTTCATATTTCCCTTCCTAATTATCGTTGAATCTGAAATCGCGAAGTCAGAAAAACATAGAATGAATGTGAAAAAAAAAAGAAACTACGTCGTCGCCACCTTCATTCTCACCTTCGTCGCGGGTGAACCGCGACCGAGCCTCTAACCTAACCCAGGGGGTGTGCGGCGAACCCCAGGGGTGGTCGCGGGCAGACGGAATGAGCTGCGGGCTAGGGTGAGGGGAAAGGGGGGATATGCACGCGTCACGCGGCGTCAGTCAAACGGCGAGTGTAGTCAGTTCTGAACCGCCTTTCTATGCGGTAGCAAAGCCGCGAGAGACAAGAGAGAAGTACCACGGGTACGTAATACACAAACGTGCAACGAGATATTGGCCCTGACTCTCTTTACTAGCCATTAATCCTTAAAAAAAAAAAATATATATATATAAAAAAAAGTTTGTGCGTTAATTTTAGTTACAAGACAAACTTCGGTGGTCAGAATCTAGATGAAATTAAAAAAATAAAACTTCTTAGTTGAATCAAAGTTTGACTAATTATCGTCGGATTTTTAATCAATTTTTCTGGACAAGTATATCAAAAGGATCGAAAGGAAAAAAAGTAGTGCAGGAATTCGTGTACCGAAAGGGATGAAGTTGTTTTTTTTTCTGAAAGTATATTGAAAATTTGTCTGAATTATTATTCTAAAAGCGAAAATTCGTTGCTTCCGGTTTCAGACGAGAGGGTCAGTTTGAACTGGTTCTTTTTTTTTTCGTGCGGGAGAACCCACAATTGAACAATTAACCCAGTAAACCAAAGATGAATGAATCTAGTGCGCACGAAACATCCGCGTTAAACCCTATCGCGAAAAATTATATCCTTAACTACAACCGGGTTTAATGCGAGTGAAAAATTAAATGTATTAACGAATTAATATAGTCTGTTACTGTAACACACGAGCACGAGACTGCCAAGAGTCTCTTGCCCTAGTAATTAAAAGTGCCTAAGGAATACCGAGAGAAAAAGAAAAAGAGAGACAAACCGCTAAAATCTAAAGCCACGATATAGATAAAAGTTATATATTTTTTATAGAGTGAGTAGAAATTGATTTTTCGTTAGAAAAACGAAAAACCCGACTTAATGAGAAAAGTACTGATCGATTACAATGCGAAGGTAATTTTATTTAACCATATCGTTAATTCAGTGATAAATGACAAGTGCTAAGTGTTTAACGGTGCAGCAGCGGTGATTAAGGCGGTTTTTGTGTACCCCTAACCGTACAGTTAGAGGTGCGGGAGGATCCGCGTTTATCATCATGGTCGTCTCGGAATTAGACGCTCCGTACGCACAGGTTGCTCCGCACACGAAATTACTCAACAAATATTTCGTCGGTGCCCATCACTGGCTTGGTCCACTCAAGGAAGCAATCGTCGCTAGATTAATAGCTGACAAGGTACAGGACCTAGGATATTTATGAAATGAACGAGCTTCTATGCCACGTGAGAACCAGGTGTTTGGATTCGCCAGATCGTAACTGTAACTCCGATTCAGGGAGTGGTTCTCACCGTTCGATTTGATCGACGAATTTTTTTACACCATAATCGATAGAGAATTATTACTGCATCGACTGTTGAATTCTTAGTTTTTGTTCTTCGATGTCTACAGAGAGCTGGTCATTATGGCACGTGCTGAATTTCCCTCTTCAAGCACGTAACGGTGATAGCTGTAACGGATCTCTTATAACAATGTCGTTTTTGTCTCAGGTCTTGCTGATGGATTCTGATTTCGTAAAGAAAATTTGATTCAAACTTCATATAGAAGGTTTCTTATTTGTGGCCCCTCATTTCTTTCACCAGCGTAATTAGTTTTAAACGTGGACTCTTAACGGCACGCACTTCTTGGAATCAATTCATCCGTGTTTTTGTGTAAAGAAATATACCGTCAGAATTTATTCGACGGCTCGATGTTTCTTCGTGCCTGCAGGTGAAAATTCTTCGATTCGATGATCGCATCAATGCGCGATACCTTGTCCATGCAAAGTCATTAAATTCCACTAACATATACAAGGAAACGCGAAGTCCAGACCAGTCAGCGACGGCTTTAGGCCACTGTAACGCGTTGATAAATATAATAGATGAATAAAAGATACGAGCAATCGAAAAAATAAAAGTAAATGAACGACGCAAGGTCGATCCTAACAATCGATTCGGACATAATAATTCAGATTATCTTTAATGAATCAAATATACGTGACGAAGTTTGAGTCAAAGCCTCTGATATAAAACGCAGTTTGTTATATATTTTTTTGCAAAATCAGTAGCTAAGAACGTGCGCGGGCTGTCCTCGAGACCTCGAGCTCCGAGCTCATGTTTCTGCTGACCAACTAGCAACAGAGTGCCTACGACAGCACGAGAA
The DNA here is from genome assembly GCA_018420115.1 of Euura saliciscinereae. NCBI lineage: Eukaryota > Metazoa > Arthropoda > Insecta > Hymenoptera > Tenthredinidae > Euura > Euura saliciscinereae. The sequence goes on along the minus strand of JAFFZH010015483.1, from coordinate 25,454 downwards.
TCACTCTCCTGTTGATTAGTGAGAGGACATGGAGTCGTTTTTTTGTTTCTTGTCTTTTCGCTATCAGTCTGAGACTCGTGAAGATGAGAAGAAAGAGAAAAGAACAATATTCATAATGAAAGCAAAAAAAAATAAAATTGTAAAATCGTGCTCTACTCGACAGATTGCACACGCCAGTTCTTATCTAATGACTACCACAGTTTCCTGTCTCGCTCCTGTTCCCTGAAGCCTGTAGCCTGCGTAACAACGGAAGCCATGTTTTCCTCCGTGGTTAAAATTGATAATCACTTAGCCCAGAATATCGTGCGTAGAAGTACAAACGTTTTACTCTGGTCAAACATTCTGTATTTTATCATTCTTTTTTTTTACACTGTATAACAACGATACAACTCTGATGGACTAAAGTTATTTTTTTTTCAGTCCAGTTTTAAAGTTACTTCTCGCCCTAAATTTGATAAGAAGTTAAGAACTATTCAGCGGGTTTTTGATTATTCTATACATTCGTAGCAGAATCGTATGATTTTGTTCTCGAACGTTGATAACAGATTAGTTGGAAAGAAAATTGAAAATTATAAAATAAATAATTGTTTGATCCGGGTACCCTTGTCATAGCCTTGAACGAGTGATTCTGCAGGTTTCAATTACACACGTTCCTCAACCACGTGCGAAACACCGCGTGTGTACAGTCGTTTAAAAATGGCACAAGACGTGGTCTCTGCACGCAGACCTAGTTTTATTTATCGTCTTGGCGGAGTTGTATTAGTTGGTTGGTAGACCCGACTAAGGCTAGAGTAGTGTTGTAATGTCTGCAATATAACAGGGATAGAAAAATCCAACAAGTACAATTGTGTACATAAATAGTAGAAGTAAGCCCTCCTTTTTCTCTTCCATACTATGTCATAAACGTATACGATGATATTATTAGGTATGGAAACCGGTTCATTGATCGTACGTCGTCTAACACCACCAGTCGAGGTGACGTTGCTGGGGAAATTGAAAATAGTAGGGACAAGGGGGTCGGTACCAACCACTGCTTGTACAACCTCGTCCATCCGTGTCACCGACTATATTTTAAAATAAGAGAGAACATCGAAGAATGAAACAATGTCCCACATATCAGCAGCGGAGCTTGATTATGAAGTAGAGTAGTGGAGGATGTAACACTAAGTATATGTGCACATACGTCAAAACGCGACTACGTCACGCGGTGATATACCGCGCAGCAATCAGGGACCTGCAAAGGTTGTAACATTTCATAAAGGTCGGAGTCGTCCAACGACCATACGACCCCCCTCATTCCTCGGGGTATTGAAATCACCCTCTGGCATAATGGGGAGGCGAAAAATTCTACGTGCAAGGTATTAAAACGGAGCGGTATTTTTACACAAAATGTTTATGCACGAGAACAATTCTTCAATTAAAAATGACAGACGAACTGTACATTTTTGAAAATTCAGATTCAGATACGATTCATAGGAAGCAATGACACACGTAGACGGATATTCCTTATCGCATGAATCGCGTCGGGACAGGATCACATGTGTGTATTTTACCGTACTGTGCATAGTTCGGAAAATGATCCCATAAACAAGGAATCCCTCGTCTGTGTATCCTCTGTTTTCTCATTCTACGTTTCGCATACTTTATTGTCCTTACATTTCTCATTCGTGGAATTTTTCGATTCTAACATCAACGTGCGGTTCGAGATGTACTCTATACTTAGAATTTCACAGTATAACCGCAGAGCCCAACGGAAGTACGCGGAACGACGGATATGGCGAGAACTAAAAGGCACGACAAAGGGGAAAAAAAATTCTGTGATACTTTATACTTCTCGATCGACCTTCCACGTGTGTCTTTCGACTATAGACAATTTCCTCGGTCCTATCGTCCTTTTAACCCAGCTGACACGACATGATCGTTCGGTTAACATCAAATACCAACGACGATGCGACCAGTATTACCTGCGTACTAGCCTTGATGGGACCAGCTCAAATGATTCGAACCAGAATGGCTAACATCGTGTGTGCATGAGGCGTTAGGAAGGACTGGACAAACACTGTGTTATAGAGACTGGGAGTGACAGAGTAAAGGCAAACAACCGCGACGCGATAACGGTCCAATAAAATCACCCTGCGCAATGTTTTGCGTGATGGAGAGTGAGAGAGGGGGGGGGGGGGGGTGTAGTCTCTATAACACGGTATATCACTGTCGTAATAAAACAAATTGACGGTTTCACTTCGTCACCCTCGATTGTTAGCGCGAACAACCCTCGCAGCGTGCTCATATAGATCGGACAAATGAGGAGGAAGAAAAATAGCTAAAGATGCAACCGACTCATCAAACATCTAGACAGTGAGATGCCTCCTGTAGTCAGAATAATAACGCTATATTTGATATAGTCGCCTCCTCGTATTCCTTCGACGTTTGATATGACGATGGTTTTTGTATAGTACCTATGAAAATGAGGTGCGGCTGACGAGGATGGGGCAGACCCCATTACCACCCTCGCCGCACCCTAAAGGCCATCCTGATAATAAAATCTTTCGTCATTTGGTTAAAAGCCACCCCCCGGCAAAGCACAGGGTGCGGCCACACGCGATTACCTGGGGGGGGTGCGACCTCCTTTGTCGTCAAACCCTAAACGACTTTTATTTATTTGACGAGAGAACGTATTTCGTTTAATTGAATTCTCCTACACCTCAAAGTTTATTGGTTTCATAAACAAAACCAAACAGGATACCCAGAAGCACGTCACTTGCGAATTCCCATGTACACCCTTCTCCGAAGTCTCTGGAAGTAAGTTGAAGGTCAAGTAATTCTCCGTAAAATAGTGTGACCTGTTGAACCAGGATTGGAAATGACAGAAAAAAAAACAAAAAAAGTCAAGTGATTCTTATCGATCGTTCGCAAAGTATTGATCAGACATAGAGAATGAGAGTTTTTTCCCCGCTATTTCCAGCACTCTTTCTTGCTACAAGCCCCTCGTTACACACATAGATTTGGTGAACAATTGAGTGAGATACCTAACTGGCTTCGAACGATGGCAAAATTTACCATCGGTACACTCGGTGTATGGGTTCAAAGCCTATGGTTGGTCACACACGCATATGATCCTGGGCTCGAAGTATTCTCGAGACATGTGCTAACAAGCTATATCTCAGAAAAAACACGTTTTCAAATTTCATCACACTCGAAATGTGATAATTGAGTACCTCTTGACAGCATTTCAATCAATTTTGAAACTCGTATTTTCTGCGATTTGGCTCATAGGCACATGACTTGGGCATACTTCACTTTAAGCCCAGTATCACCTGTGTGCGACCAACCCTTGACTTTGAACCCTGCAAAGAGTGCAACGATGCCAAATTTCACCGTATTACACAACGGATTTGTAACAAGAAAGTGTGCTGGAAACAGTGGGAAAAACTAATTTTGTGTGACTGATCCATACTTTGGAAATAAAAATCATTCGACATTTATTTTGTCATCTACAACCCTGGTTGAACCACTCGAATTTGAAGTGACTAGCCCCTCAACACGATGCAGTTTTTTTAGCCGATCAAACCGTAACTATGGAGGCAATTTTTCCTGAAGTCTTTTTATCCACGTTGTGTGAAATGTACGTAGAAAGTTTAGACAGGCTTGGAACTAGATCAGAGCCTGTTCGCTCTCGCGACCGGTAAGTGAACGGTTTCTGCTTCGGCTCAATGTCGTCGAGATCGTCAACTGACTCGAAGATCAGGCAAAAGCTCTGTGTCCGGTCGAAACCGCTAGTCAGTCGTTCAGGATTAGGTTTTGGAACGCCCTGTATTCCGGACACGTTCTTGTTGGAACCTATACAAACGAACCAGGTGAACTAACGGTTCGCACTGGGTCCGCGGTTGAGTAACGGACTTCGCGTGGCTATTAGTTCTCTGTGGACTTTTATTTCAGTCTCGTAAGCTCCTGGGAACATCGGGTTATGATGCGATGTGCATCATCCTTCGACACTGCGTAGATTCTCGGTAAAAAAAGAAACTTTTTACGTTTGATCATGATGTACGAGAGACACGAGCGCTAATTTTAACAGCGTTTATATTCTCTTTGGTGAAAGTTGAGCATGTGCCCAGCTGGAACCCGTCATCGATTATTATGCACTATTTGAGAGAAATATGAGATTCAAAATCTGTCATCAAATTTGTAAACGGACCTCTTTTCATCCTGATGTCGATGAACCTGATGAAAATGGTAACCAGGAACCGACAATAAACTTTGGAAAGGTTGTCACGGGTGAATAGCGATGGTCTTTTTTCCTTATTCTTCATGGGACGAAGATCGGGCTTTGAGAGGCTTGTTCTCTCTTCTCCGTTGTTCCTTTAGGCTCGTTGCCACGTTCAAGGTCTCAGTTGTCGATTTTAATCGCATGTATATACACGTGTACGTACCCATCCGTGTATCCACATATCGTTATTTCGCTGGCTACCACTATATGCAGCCTTCAATGGTGAATTTGTACGAAGATACCGCAATTGCCATGATGGCGCAACCAACCACCACGGTGTGTCGGGTAAGGTGAACGTCCGAAGGGGGTCGTTGACCGAACCAGAGCCCCCCTGGTTCCCCTTCGTTTCGTCCCTGCACCACTCGACTCTTCCGGCATCGTGAAAAACTTGGAAAAAATGTTGAACCTCACAGAGATTCACCATCTTTTCGAGCCTTTGCGCTTTTATTTTCATTTTTGTTTTTTTCTTTATCTCCTGCTCAAATTCTTTTTCTCTTTTTCTTCGTACCGTCTTCCCACCTTTTTTTTCCTCACTCAAGATAAGAGGGAAGGGGAGTAAGACAGAAGGAGAGAGAGAGAGTCTAGAGTCGCAATGCGCGTTCACGAGCATCGGCCTGGAAAAATAAAGAAAGACACTTCTTTTTGCGATTAGTGCTTCGCCGTTTCCTTGCGTTCCTAGCGAAGATTTTTTATTTTTGTATAGTTTCTCCTGTCTCTATCATTTCGCGTATTCTTATCTGTAATTTGGAAGTTCCTCAAGCTACAGATTTCCCACTCCAAAAAACGCTTATTGATGCCCAGGAAACTTGAGTCACTATTAATTCAGAAGAAATCGTCGCTTCCTGTTCAATTTTCAAACAGGTTAAGCAGAGTATTTGGAACAAGAATCCACGAATTGTACTTATTTCTTGCCAATAAAATGACTTTGACCTTTGTTTCTAATTTTTTTTTTACGTATTGAAAAGAATTAAATTATCAGGTGTTTCGAAAATCGTGAAGAATCGTTTGTAGGGTCCCAATCTGTGCCAAAATTGAAATCAAAATTACCTCAGGCATATTTTGTTTCTAAAATAATCATTTTCACCACACCTGCACGGAAAGTACGACTTTCGGCCCGCTGCGTGAACGGGAAGTCGTGCTTTCCGATGCAGGGGGTGGTGAAAAATAGTATACTACCCACGTTTGGAATAGCCTACTTTCCCTCCCTAGGTGTGTAATATACTATTCCGTTGATTGGATAAAAAAATGTTTGGTTTTCATGCAGTCACAAAATCTATTGACGTCTTTTTAATTTCCAAGATATTTATTGTTAAAAGATTGTTATCTAGTTGATGTGCTAGCGAAAGGAAGTTGATTATTATCATTATTATTATTAATTTGATGAAATGAATAACGGGTTAAAGAAGGATATTGAAATTAATACAAAAAAAGGTATCATTCTGTTTGGCACAAAAACCTTCAGTCACCAAAAAATTATTCTTTTGGAGATCATATTTTTTTAAATAATTGTTCATCTTGGAAATATGTCACCTAACTAAGGAAATTTTGATATAAATTGTAGAAAAAAAATTCAGAATATAAAAGTTTTCAGTATAAACTTGAGGAGAAAATTGATTTCCAGTTTGATGCCAAGTTGTCAAACTGTGATTAACGTTTGTTTCTATTCAATAGCGTTCAATTATTGGAATCTTTTTATCGAGGTCAAAATTATTTTTTTAGAAATCGGCTTCGGGAAAATATACGATTATAAGTTAATGCTAATTTTCGTTTTCTATTTTCCAGCAACTGTTTCGCAGTCAACAACAAGCCGCTACGCCGCAACAGCTCCAACTGCTGCAGCAACAGCAGCAGCAACAACAGCAACAGTACTTGGCGGCGTCTCAAGCCCAACAGCAACAACAACAGCAACAAAATTTCCCCACTGCTCCATACACTGTAATCAGTGGTCAAGAGCCTTATGTGGGGGCTTTAATCGCCGGAGCAGCACCTGTCGTTCCCCAGTATTATGGAGTCGGACCTTGGGTTTACCCTGCCGGCTTACTGCCCCAGGCTCCGCCGCAGGCTGCCGCTCCCCCACCTCCGAGAAGACCCTTGACACCATCTTCAGCTGCGGCTGCCGTCGCTGCACAAGACACAGCAAACAATTTGGCTCAAACGGTTAGTAATGTAATTTTATTTCTATCAAGTTATGTTAGGGCTTCATTCGCCGAAGGCAGATTCAACTGATCTTGCAATATCTTTCAGGTCCAGGGCCAGTATCAGGTGATCCCTGCGTACTACGATCAAAATGGATCCATAGTAATGGGAGGCGTTCGTGGACTGGGATCAGCCGCGACTCCCATGCGACTGGTCAGTCCGGCGCCTGTAGCTCTTGTCAACAGAGCACCGTCACAACCTCAGCCTGGTCCACAGGCACCACCACCGCCGAGTCTATATTCTCAACAGACACCGACGTCCCACAGCAACGCTACACCTGGAGAGTGTTTAGGTGAGAAATGAGGGCTTTCTAAATTATACATTTCTTCTGGTCTTTTGAAGAGGATAGTTTAAAAGTAGTCTTAATTATTTTCATTCTATCTGTGAATATTGTCGCGCAAATAATATTGATTAACGCTGCGCAGTTCAGGACAAAGTAACCAAACGGTTTTTAGTCATGTTGAAACTCTGTTCAGCTAATAGGAAAGAAAAGTAAATGATACCATAATTGAATGATTGAATTTTGAGTTAATTACGCTGTTCGTATTCAGGCAAACATCCTCTTCGCACAGGCCTCGTAAAGCACACTCATATACTGATCCGAAAAAAACCATTATTCTTATTTTTTACTTGTAGCATGTTGTTCAGTTTACTTGCCCATTGTTTGTTTATGATTTATTTTCAGTACGGTATAAATACGATTTATTTCTCCTGGGACGATTATATTTAGGTTTTAAGTTCGTTATCATCACCAACAAATCATTAATCATTTATCGACATCGAATCAATCATCAATATTCATACATATATATATATATATATATTATATGTATAATCATTTTTTATCCCATATCCAAAAATCCACGATTTTTTTTTTTGTACAATTATTGTTTGGTCTGTGTGAATATAAGGAAGGTGGTGTTTGGGAAATCTTATCCGTGCACCATGCAATGGAACATATCTTATACAAACCAACAAATCAGACTTCAAAGGTATATAAAATGCCAGAAGGTTATCAATTTTTAAGCGCATGGTCCATGAATGAGTATCGACAAAGAGATGACCACTGTTCATATACGTTGATGTAAATAATTGAAATATACGTGTATCGCGGTGTGTTAACATTGTTGCCAGTCCTGTATGTATGTATAAAAATTGTGCTAAGCTAAAATAACAGGTAAAAGGTTTGTAATATTGCTAATTAATTAGTAACTAAGAACGCGTGTGGTCTTTGGGGCTTTTGGTGCAGGTCTGGCGTGCAGCGCAGCAGCTGCAGTGGTGCAGGCACAAGCAGTTGCCGTGCAACAAGCACAACAACAAGGCTCTGGATTAGCTGCTGGCTTAGCAGCACTAGGGTATGGCGGGTCCCCGCTAGGTGCACTTGGGTCTCCCGCCCAACTACAGACTACAGGTATGGCTGCATTTACAGACCCCCGAAACGAATTAGGGATGCATGGTGGTTTACATTGTTACCATGTCACTTGTATGTACAATTCGTGTCAATATGTTTAGCGTCGATATCGTCACAAAACTTCGTATCCCGCACATTTTTCCCTTCTACTTTCACCGCCCTCCCAAATATATCATCACATTATTGTACATTGATATATGCCTCGCAATATCTTGACGACAATAGAGAAAAAATGTCAACCTTTGTTCACAGGATTAGGTCTCGGGGCCTCGTCCACAGGGAGGCGGGACTCGTTCGATAGAAATACATCCGCATTTAGCCCGAGTCTCGAGTACAGAGCTAAATGGCCACAAAGCTACGGTGCACTAGGTAAATAATTTCATATTTTTCTAGGTTTGGTAAACTTTTAAACAGTTTTTTGAACCCTTGATATTTTTTTTTTTCAGGAACTGTAACTGCATCGCCAAGTCCTCTAGGATTGTCCTTGACTCCACCTCCAGCTCTGGGCGGATCTCTGGGAGGATTGGTAGGTGGTGCAAGTCGCGTTTCTGCCGCTCCTGGGGCAGAGGCCAAGTTCCGCGCAAGTGCGGTTCCGGCTCTAACAGCCAATGGAGTTTTTGGATCCAGTAGCTCCCTGTTTCCAACTTTGGTCGGAAAACCGGGTCGTAGCGGAACGACTGGAGTCGGAGACAAGGGGGCTGGAGGAAGGTCTCGCCTCCTTGAAGATTTCAGGAATAATCGGTGGGTTTTATTTTTCAAGATTTTGTGTTTTAGAGCCACAATAAACTCATCCATTTAACAAATTTTGATATTTCGATTTGTTTCGTTACAGATTCCCGAGTTTGCAGTTACGTGATTTAGCTAATCACATAGTAGAGTTTAGCCAAGATCAACACGGCTCAAGATTCATTCAGCAGAAACTGGAACGAGCTTCTGCTGCCGAGAAGCAGCTAGTATTCCAAGAAATCTTGGCATCCGCCTATTCGCTAATGACTGACGTTTTTGGAAATTACGTAATTCAAAAATTCTTCGAGTTCGGTACACCTGAACAAAAATCCACTCTTGCTCAAAAGGTAATTATTTATTTCAACAACTTATGTTACAACTTTACGGTACTTTCAACATGATGATAACTTTGCGTGTCAACTGACATTTTAGAATGATTGTATGTCAATGATCTGATAACTGTTTAGAGTTCAAATTACCTATTCCTGCCTTCAAATTTTCAGCAAGTCTTATAATCCATATAAATTCGCTGTTCCAGGTTCGTGGTCACGTTCTACCGCTGGCCCTGCAGATGTACGGTTGCCGCGTTATCCAGAAGGCACTTGAATCTATTGGACCCGAACAGCAGCAAGAAATAGTCCGTGAGCTCGATGGCCATGTGCTAAAGTGTGTGAAAGACCAGAACGGCAATCACGTGGTTCAGAAATGCATCGAATGCGTCGAGCCTAGGGCTCTTCAATTTGTGATTGGAGCCTTCGCTGGCCAAGTATTTTCCCTGAGCACCCACCCCTATGGCTGCAGAGTCATCCAACGCATCCTAGAACACTGCACTCCCGAACAAACTCAGGGAATCCTGCAGGAACTGCACTCCGCCACGGATCAGCTGATCCAGGATCAGTACGGAAACTACGTCATCCAACACGTGCTCGGTTAGTGACCTTTTACTTTTAAATTTACCCTCACTCTTTGACTTTATATTATTCGCAACTGGTAAACTTTATTTCAAACGTTTCGTCTCGAACAGAACATGGAAAACTGGAGGATAAGGCTCAGCTGATCGGAAGCGTCAGGGGAAAGGTGTTGGCGCTATCTCAACACAAGTTCGCCAGCAATGTTGTCGAAAAGTGCGTTACACACGCTACTAGACAGGAGAGAGCCGTACTCATAGAAGAAGTATGCGGCTTCAATGACAAGTAAGTTGCTTTTGCTTCAATTTGATATTTGCAGGCTCGAAACATATCACGTGTATCGTTGACTTTGACCTTGTTGTTTCCTTTTTTTTTAGTGCTTTGAATGTTATGATGAAGGATCAATACGCCAACTACGTAGTTCAGAAGATGATAGACGTGGCGGAACCCGCTCAACGAAAAGTTTTGATGCATAAGATAAGACCGCATCTCGGCAGTCTTCGCAAGTATACATATGGGAAACACATAATTGTTAAACTTGAGAAATTCTTTATGAAGACTGCGTCTGCTATGGGTGTTGCTACGCCGTCTGGAGCATCCGCAGGAGCTGGAGATCTCGGACCCATTGGTCCCCCAGCCTCGACTGCTGGTTCAGTTTCAACTCCGGCCCAGCAACCTACTCAGGTTTTATAAATACGAAAGAAGTTCATTCTTATTCGCACGTCCCTGAAAACAGTTCATCTCACAGAACCACCCCTCTCCGTTGAGTGATAATATTTCGCTTGCACAACAAGACAGTATCGCAAATCGAAAATAGAAGTTATTTCGTTAGTTCGTCATTTTTTAATCACATGAAAATTTCTATTTTTTTACGTATTTAAACAAGTTTTAGTAAGAGTTCCACATTTTTTTCTTAACTGTTTGAGAATTCTCATAGAAATAAGTAATGTAATTGTATATTCGTCAAGTTTTCATCTTTCTATTTTCGAATTGTTTCCCGTTGTGTTGTATGACAGCGATTTATTTCAAGCAAAGAACGGGATCCAGTCTTTCTAATAGAAATTATAATATCGCTTATTAGTTGAACATCGTTCGTTCAAAGTACACTTGAGTAGCAAGACCTGAGAACACATTTGCTTTATGATGCAATTATAACCGTTTTTTTTTTCATATTTGCCTACATTTTCTTTCATTTTTTATACAAAAATAATTAAGAATTCATATTTGAAAAATTACACACGAATCCTACAGTAGCTGGAGATTGTTTTGAACACCTTAATGTCGTTAAAGATTATTATTTAATAATTCTATAGACAGAATGGCTGGATTTCACACATTGAACTAACACCCACATAATAACCCGTCCCCCTTCCCTTACCCCGTCCCCCATATCTCCCCATGATCAAGAGCATTGATTTGGAGTATTCTAATTGATTATTTTGAAAAAAAAAAAATAGTCGTCAACGATTATCAAAGATTTCCGATAAAATAAATGACGACTGAATCAACCGGTTTTTTTTTTCTTCTCAAAGTGGTTAATTCGATCGCTGCGAAAGAGATGATAAGAGTCGATTTCATCGTACGAGACAGTTAAGAGAAGAAGAAAAAATATAGAAAAAAAAATAACGACTTTATAGAAAAGTTGAAATGTCTATACAGCTAGGGTAGACCTTAGCGAAAGCTGCATGAATTTTAATCAATGTAAGCGATGGGTAGAAGTATTGAAAAACAAAAATATGTATGCTGTACTGTGCCGACGTAAGCGTAGTATTATCGATATTCTGATACATTTTTATTTTTTTCATAAGGAAAGTGCCCATTGATTATAAATTTATTTTTATGTGTGACAGATGAGACAATTCTATAAGATCATAGTGTACCAGCTGTTATTTACTAGAGAAAAAAAAAACAAACAAACAAAAACAGTAATAGCATAGCATAGCGTTTGACATGGGAGTGAAGTTGAGTACCCCCTGACCGGATCTGACCTTACCTTTGACCTGCCCAACCCCCCGACCCCCTCGACGCCTCTCATTTGAATATATAATTACATAATAATTCAGTAAAAATAATTTTTTTTTATCATGAGTCATAGAGAAGAAAAGTCAATATAAGAGACGAAAGAGAAAAACAAATATTTCAAACAAAATTGAAGCTGAATTCAAATTGACGGAATTATTCAATTAATTACTTCAATATTTGTAAGTTGTTTTATTTATTTATTTTTTTGTCAATAATTTTCAACTCCGTCTTTTTTTCTCCTTTGACCAAAAATCATGGTAGTAACCGAATTTTGTAAATTGTGATATAAATAATTAACGAATGTGTATAGGTATCCTTGTCCCTGCCCTTCCCCAACCGCGTAGCGAGGAATCGAAAATTCAGTAATTAATTTTGTTTCATATTATAATTCTCCAAAAAAAAAAAAAATTAAGAGAAAGGCAAACCTCGCCCCCTCCCCCTCTTTTAACGGACACTGTGAATATTGTGTATTATAATAATTACTAATTAATTAAATTTAAATATGATTTATGTTCTAAACGACAAAAACAACATCGCTCCCCCCCCCCCTCCCCCAAATTGTAAAATAAGAACTTTTTGACCAAGAGACGCTTTCAGCAGTGAGCAAATGCTCCCCCTCCCCCCCATCCCTTGATTTAAAAAAAAAACGTATTATTCTCACGGAAACTCATCGTAATGCAACGTTCGTGGAGTATTTGAATATATTTGAATTTACTTGTATATTGTATAAATGAAAGAAACTTAATCACAAAATCAGCAATTCAACTCGCACAATGTGTGTGTGATTCCCGAAATCCCTATTACCGATCCCATACCCGTCTCCTTAATTCCGAGTGTATTATATGACTAAGTGTACCGCTCGAAATGCTCTTCTACACTTGAATTTTTTTTCTCCAACTAAAAACGACAAGTAGCCAGTGTTGATTGAGAGAAAAACGGTACTTTCTAAATTATCGAAATCAATCTTGGTTATGAAAACCCTCTTTGTTTTTATTGGTGGATATTGAAGAAAAAAATGAAATCTTTCTTCGTCGTTTCATTTTGGCATAATATCAACTCTTTCCAATATCGTATATATGATATACATTTTCGTATTGCTGACTACAAGTTTAATATCGTCTGATATGTTTACCATTGCATTATGCAGCTACAAGTTTGCAGGATAATCAATGTTCTCATTAAAGACGAAACGGAAGTTGATCACTTCTATTTCATTCACGTGAATTAAGAAAAGACGAAAAAAACGGCATTTGGTAATTTTGTTTCTTTTCTCCTTTGAGCCAATAAAAACAGGGAGATTGTTATTGATTGGGATTGATAAGAACCTAAAATCCGATGAGTTGCGCCAATTGTAAAATGTAAAATATTTCGTTTATATAAATATATTAAGAAGAAAAAATGCAAATATAAAATAAATGATAGCTAAAAAGAAGAAAAAAAAACGCGAATTTCTTTGTAAGATATTGTAAATAACGTTTAATTCATGAAATTGAAAATTTCTCAGGTACCACCTATTCTTTGGGGGGATAATTTGTTATTTTAGTCGATATAACCAGGTCAAACGATATCGGTAGCTGGAAAAAACGGTACTTATTAAGCAGAATGAAAACCTTTTGATTATCCATCAACGCCGTCTACTTATTCATTGAAACACGTATCCCACTTAATATGATCTGAAGGCATTTCGAGAACGGCGCATAACTAATATCAACGTCACACAAAAACCGGACTGACAGACATTCCAGCCAACCCCTCGTTGACAGGATTAATACACGAATTATAAATATTAAATAAACGTAAAGGAAAGAAAATAAATGAAAAATAAAAACTATTAAATGAACATATTATATAGTATAAGGAATACAGTTCCTTCATCTGTAAATCACGCGTCATCTGTAAATTTAAAAAACGCATTTTTTTTATCGCATTATTATTCTCCTCGGAGTAAAGCAACTGAAAAATCTAACGCAAAATCTCTCTCATGTCTTATTATAAACTAAGATTAATAATTATTATGTTTATTATTATAAATATTATTTGATTTAACGCGTCTTTCTAATTACATTATTCATTATCAATTAATTCATTGGATTAATTAATTATTTCTTACATTATTAAAACTAATCACTAGGAAATATACTATATATATATACATATACATAAGCAAGCCCACATAACAGTTTATAAATATGATAATATAGACACCTTGACCTTACTTAATGTTTAGTATAAACGTTAGTGGAACATTATTAATATCTAATTGCTATTATCTACTTCATCTACTTAAGCTCCTTCAAATTACTAACAATTTTGATTATAAATAGTGTAAATTTTTTATATAGAGTGGAAAAAAAAAGATATTGGTCGTCGTCCCGAAACACAAACAGAAGGCGGAACGACCATGTATAAACAAAAAAAAAACTGCATTTAATACACAGCCTTTTAATCCATCAAAATATCTTTATCATTATTTTATGCCTGATTTACAAAGCTTTCTTACGCCGATCGAAAGCACTGCGTACTTTGTGCTACTTCGCATTAAACAACCGTCTTGTTTATAATTACATCCAAATCAATTTCTCTGCAGATTTACATCAGAAAATTGGCGTTAGCTTTCAGATTTGTTGTCGACAAGAATCTTCGTTCACAATAAATCATTAATTTCATCATGGAGAACCAGACAGAATTTGGTTTTATTAATTTGTGAATCAGGCATTATTATTCTAGTATTGAGAGCTTTTAGCAGTATCGATATATCGCAAAATTGTTTGTAATAAATAAAAGATAAAATGAAAAATTTCTTCGATTGAATTAGAGACTTTGCAAAGCAAAAGAATATAGGAAGAATGAAATAAAAAACTCGTTAATATAAATTAATAGTTGAATTTCGCTGTATTGTAGTCAGCTATTGTCAAAAAATACTTTTTGACTGTCTTAAATGCAGAGAGATACAGGCACCGTTGTGTGAAATAATAATTGTTCGCTGTATAGTTTATGATACATAACAATTTGTAATGATATTCAAATTTATCAGACTTCATCGGTTATACTGTAATGAAAGTTTTTTTTTCTCAATTGCCCGGTGATTTTTTTTTCTCTTGTGTATGGCACCATTATTTGTAAATCTGTATTTATTAATTGAAAAGAGACTTCTGGACTCATTCTCCATTACATTATATTGTCAAACAAATTTTTTCCTCCAAAGAGCTCCGCAACTAATTAATGTTTGCACTTTGACCAATGTCATATCGCCAATCAACTTTCATTTGATACTGCAAGGTTTTCATCTGAGGAAATGGAGTTTAGTTTTGGAAATGAACATGAAGACTTTTCGTAAATAATGAAAAGCAATTTACCAAGGGTTGTAATTTATTGATTTCTTTGATCAGGATTCAAATTCAGAAATTTATAAAAAAAAAAAAACACATAAAATTGAACATATATTTGATTATTGCTGAATACTTTTCAATGTAGCAGGCGCTCTAATCTCGAAAGAGTAACGAAACTCTTAAATAACACTTTGAAATATTGATCAGCATATAAATATTGATTATATATATATAAATATATATATATATCTGTATATGTATACCTAACTTTAATCTATCGATACACTATATGATATAAGTACTATTTAAATATTGTAACAATTGTATATGATTTTACTACACGCTAATTGTATTATAAAAGATCTGCGACCTCCCACTTTGTAGACACATCCCCTACCGGTTCCGACTGCCATGGCGCTGGACAGAGTTGTAAAACGCATATTTCTTAAATCTTGAAAGTATGGGAATGGTGCGCCCTGATATGAAGACTGATGTACAGTAGCGCGCTATTCTCTCCTCTAATCACATTATTTCAATACCTCCCTGAAAAAAATATAAAAAAAAATAATAATCATAAAAATAAACATTCAAATTAACTCTTAGTCATAATTGAAAACTGCACGGTACTGGTTTATATAATGCTGCAAGGACCGGCTGTACATTTTCCATTTTGAAAGAAATTACATACCGATGAAAAAATAATAATAATAATAATAATAAGTGTACAGTCATTACTCGAACAATAGCAATTGATGATTGATGATATTTCAATGAGGAATTCTTGAAACTTTGAACGAATAAAGAGAGAAATTATATATAGAATATTTTCGAATCCAAAAGGTGTTACCGTCTGTTACAGCAGCATATTTATTATAAACCAGATACTTTGAGAATATGTGTGTGGTCGAGAAAAGCAGCAGTATATTTGAAATAGAAAATAAATAGATAAGTGGGACGGACAGGTAAAATGGAAAATTGCATAACTTGTATATTAGTGTATAGTATGTAGAAAGATATGAAATAGCCACGAAAAAAAAATCAATTTCGACAATGTTTTTTACAACAGGCAGAACAGTGTGAGTTAGATATGTCATTGTAATATTTGAAAAAAAGAAAGAAAAAAAAAAAAAAACAAGCAATCAAGAGCAGTTCACAAATATTGCACTAATAAATCTTCCCCCACTCACCTGGTATGTCTATAGATTTTAATTAAAGAAAATAATTAAAACACAGCCAGAAATAAATATAATAAATTATGTCAGAGAGACCATAGAAAGAGAAAGAAAAGAAAAAAACTTGGATCTTAAAAACTGAACATTTTTTTACAAGATAATTATTAATTATAAAAAATATTGAATAGCAAGTGCAAATCCTTGAATGAACGATATTTGAGTTTGTTTTATTTTATGTTTACAATTTTTTTTTCTCTTTTTTGTTTGTTCATCTCTTTTTCTTTTACATTCTCTTTGTTTTTCTAAAAGGCAGTAGATTAAAGTGTGTATTAGAAAAAGAGTGTTGAATACTTACAGTAAAAATCAAGAACTTGTGAATCTTCCTAATCTTATGTTACGTTCGTTAAGTAAACTTTTTCACATAAGTTGAGATGAGTTGTGATTTTATAACAAATAAATAATAATAAATATAACGAAAAAAAAATAATTATTTCAAAATGTTTAATTTTGTGTACAAAATATAATTAAGCAAGCGTGTGAAATATGAAATATCTAATTCCATGCTAAATCTCACTTACCACATTCGTATACAACATTCTTTTTCTCATTTTCTTGAATAGTGGTAAAGTTTTAAATGCATTCGGATCATATTTCACTTGCCTTTTTCTTTCAATGGTGTCAAATTCCTTCCTTTTTTTTTCTATTTTGTTTCTTTGTTCGGAAAGCTTAGGCATATTTCATTATATTGCACATTCAAAGAAGGATGTCTGTTATTATTATTTTAGATTTTTTTTTTCATAATTTCAACAAATTTGCAACTGCATTATACACAGAAAGAATACAAGAAGTTTATCGAATCTTTCGAGAATAATTCCATTAGAATTGTTTAACGCTGCTGGCCTTCATCCAAGCCATTTAAAAATAGAAGAATTAAAAAAAAAACCACATTCAATGATTACTAAAGATATAAATAATCTATTGATCGAGTTATAATATACTTCAGTATAATTAAGAATAATATTTGTTTCTAATACAAGGGCAGAGATGGTAATGCAGTTTCATTTGTCGTTACTATTATTATTTGTATTTTTTTTGTCGCTTGATTTTTTTTGTTGTTAATTTTTTTTATGTTGTACGCAACAAGTAACTATTGTAGATCTTATTTATTATCGTTCCCGCCAATCAGCTCATAACTAAATGCACGCAGGATTATTACTTTACGTCGTGAATATTGAATAATAAGACCACAGAATAGAACTGAGTATTACTACGAATATGTGGAACTTCGATGCATAAGCTATTTGCGTTCACACATCAATTCATAAGTTATGGATCTAAACAAATTGACAATTGTTTTCATCGCAAATTTATGCAATTGATTTGAGAGATGTGAAAAGTGTATTGCAAAAATAATTATTCATACTTTACACAGTAATGAAGAAATCAAGTTCGTGTATTCTTGGAAACAGTACTAATTATTTTTTTTTCTAGTTAAAGTAATTCGGTCGTGCTAATTTGTTCTGATTTTAGCAGCATTTCATTCATAGCTACACAACATGCTAAACATGTAAACACAAGCACACACACACACACAAATACACATGTACACGTACGCATTTTAATAATAAACAAAAATTAAGAATTAAAAAAATGGTAATGAATTAACGGTAATCTAAATGTAACATGTATATGATGGCTGTACAAATGTAACATTTTTTTTCCATTGTGTATGAGATGAAAAGAAAGAAAGAAAAGGAAAAAAGTTTTTTGGAAGATAAGGTAAAAAGAAAAGATAAGAAGAAAATGTAATGATTTGGTGGAATATATAGTTGGGAAAAAGACGCGTATGTGCGATTATCAATATTGTTTCGACAATAATATCGGATCAATTTGATTTAACCCGCAAGTGATTTACCAATAAATATAATTACTCTTAATTATTAATGAAATACCATTTCTGTAATAACATTATGATATAAAACCATACATTGAATGGCAATTATCCACAGCTTTGGCTTCAATCTCTTTCACCTTATATCCTTTTCGCAAATAAATACCCATGCCCTTTTTACAGTTTACCTTAATTTGTGTATATAATAGGTGATATACCGTAAAAAATCTGCATTCATTCATATTTAAACAATTTGTAAAAAATAATTCATGTGTCTGATCAATACAAAAACCACATGCATTCGCACAGGGAATCATGGGCGATGATCTAGTGACCGTAATTCGTACGCTGTTGTACATTGTATAAAGTTAAAATTATGCTAAAATTACGTTATGGTGTGTTGTACGGTAAATTGTATAAATCTGTGCAAGTAGATAAAAAAATCTCCAATGAATTGTTTTCCAACTTTGGAAATCAAGTTTTTCAAACAACTAGATCAATTCGTTGAGAATTTACAAAGAAGAATTCAGCGAAAACATTCCAAAAATGAAAAATCAACTAAACCTTATAGTCTTCGGGAATAAATTCAATAAGTTGAGTTGAACAAATTTTAGATCATTTATACAGATTTTCCATTTCGGTTGACTGTTTTAAATTCGACAAACAAAAAAAAAGAGGATGAAAGACATGATAGGATATAGTTTTGTTGTATCAAGATTTATTTATTTCAACTCTCTCATCAACAGAATATACTGTTTTGTTTTTTTCTAATTTTAATTCTTTAATTTATTTTGAATTTACACGAGGTGAAAAGTAAAGAAAAATACATGTCGGTACAGTATACATTAATAATTCCATACACAATCTTGTGAGAACATTTTTCTTCGCCTATAATATACAATAAATCGTTGATGAGTTGACAATTTTCTCTTAATTATCTTCGCAGAATTTTTTCTCCGTCTTATTCATGGGTTCTTTGTTTTCTTTCTGCCTTTTTTTTTTATCAATCAATCGGTAAGTAATTCGGTGTTTACTCATCGGAGTATCAAGCATTATTATACAGACCAAAACGCGCACCATTTCATCAATTACCGATTACAGTGGATTGGGAATATACAAAGCTATTCACTTTCCTCTTTGGAACGCTCCCGCTCTGTCCGCCGTGATTTCTTCTTACGCCTGCTCGGACTTCGTGACCTCGATTTATGCCTTCGAGAACGTGACCTTGATCGATGCCTGTGTCTGTAAAGTATGAAATTATATTATTACTAAAAATTATAATCCATCTAAATCATTGTTTCTAAAATTCGTTAATCACACAGGAAATAAAAGTAAATAAAAACAGTCATTGTCCTTACCTTTCTTTGTGACGATGTTGAGATCTCGATCTATCTCTCTCCCTGTCTTCTTCTTTAGCAACAGACTCAGTGTCCCTTTCCCTCGTCCTGTCTCTGGACATAGATTCTCGTTCCCTGTCCCGTTCTCTGTCTCTAGCGACCGACTCTCTGTCTCTTACGACCGAGTCTCTGTCTCTTGCGACCGACTCTCTGTCCCTGTCTCTGTCTCTTTCTCGGTCAGCTCTTCCTTCTCTAGGATCTCTAGGTGGCATTAGGGTAGGAATAGCTATCGGCGGAACCATCGTAGGAATAGTTTTTGGACCAGGATCCTTATCCTCGACCCCTTCCGTCAAAGGAATCGCAAGATTCGTTGGCTGCCATGTCTGAAAGGTACAAAAACGTTGAGACGATTGGTAATAAAAAGCGTAGATCATTTTCAATAGACAGTGAAAAAAATTATCCTCACAGGATCGTTCCCCCATTGACTGTCCTGGGTAGGTTCGTAGCTCTGATAGTAAGGATCCGTTTCCGGAATATAAAACGGCGGTGGTTCCCCGGCGTATCCAGGAGGCGGCATATCGAACGGAGGTGGCATCCCGGCTCCAGGAGGTGGAACACTCATGTCTGGGAATCCCGGTTTCCTAGAGTATTCTCTCCTGTCCGCAGTCATGACTTGAATCACGTTTTCCTTGGGCGGCGACTTGTCCAAATTTCTCCTAGAAGCCAGACCCGAACTTCCGATGACGTCTATCGTCCCTGCCATCTTCCTGCCCGGGGGTGGACCCGCCCTCTTGGGACCCATGATCCCTGAATACTTGCTATTATCATTGGTAATGGCTACCGGAGGCACGCGCATACCGCCCCCAGGATTATTCCCACCACCCCCAGCATTGAGGATCAACCCGACCCCAGATTCGCTTCGCATCCGTTTTTGCCTCTCGCAATAGGCTCTCCACGTTTCTTCGTTGAAGCCATAATTGAAATAGTCTGTGATATCGGCTCCCGGCTGTCTCCACGGTTTGTCTTCCAGCTGGTCGAGGTTGAACTCGTGAGCAGCCATTCCGTTGATGACTCCGATAGTCTCGAACTCGTCGATGCTGAATTTACCTGGCAGTTTGTTGAGCTTGTCTGGCACACCGCCAGTCGATGTGAGGAGACCACCCCGTTTGATGTTAAGACTACTGTATGCAGGGGTGGACTTGATGTCTCCGATAACGACATGGACGTCGTCGTCGGAGTCCGAATCGCTCGCAGCCTCTCCATCCTCCTGACCCGACGTTTCTTTCGTACCATTTTCATTGCTCTGAAGATCCGCGTTCTTCGCATCGGACTCGGATCCTGCTAATCGCTCACCTTCGGAAAGCCTCAAGTCATCGGGAACCTGAAAATGAAGTACAGGTGAGATTTGAAATGGGAGAATTTCAAGGCAAAGGATTTTGTTTCCATAAAAAGCGTATTTTTATTTTCAGTGATTTGACTCAACATTATTTCATGTACTTTTTTAAATTTTGTGTGTGTAGGTCGGTACAAAAAAATCATCTAGGAATTTTAGAGAATGTCTTTGTTAGACTGTTTTTCAGACAAACAATCATCGTGCGACCAAACACAAATATTCTTTGTCAATACGATGCGACTATTTGCACGGAAAAGTGGACGCAATCGGGTCACGCAAGATAATAATGGTAGTGCATATAGGAGTAACGAAAGCAATATTATTCATGGACTTATAAAAAAATGAAGACTGAGTCTTAAAAATTGAGTGTTTGAATGTGGAATATCCGTATCTTGCTTTTAAATAATCGGAGCATATAGAGTCTGGTCAAAGTTTGTGATATTAAGAACTAGAAAAACGGTTGGGCAAAGGAGTTTTTTCTTTTTTATTCAGAGATTCTCCTATGATATAGATCTACAATATACATGTAACCATACTGATGGAAAATCTCGAGCTGAATCGTGTGTGACAGTAAGCGAATGAATATCGTCGAAACGGACGACGATGATGAGTTGATAAAAATAACCTATAATAAATCGATACTAGCTAATGACAGAAACCAACGCATTGACGTGTTAAATATTTCATCGAAGTGTTCAAAGATCGCGTTCTGGAAGCTCCGATTGTTTCTTTAACCGACTGACGTTCGAGCAGAGCGTTGAACGAGGAGATTATAAAACATTAATGAATGTTAAACAAACTGAGATTTAGGTTAGGTACCGTATTAACTCCCGGGGGTCCATCGGCGAAGGGCAATAGCTCCGATGGAATCGTAGGATTCTCTCGAGGGTCGGTCGCTCCTTCATTTTCGGAGTTGACTGTCCCCGACAGATCGGCTTGAGGTTCTTTTCCGTCAGCCGAATCACCGTATAACCACTGATCTTCGCTTTCATCCGCCATTTTTCCATTTCCCGGCCGCCGCGGTAGCTTCCATGATGTCAACAAGCTACTACGCGTATCAAGCTCCGTTTTAAATCTACTTTATCAACCAACAACAAACCCTTCGATCGCTCCTCATAAAAAAATGCGAATTTACTATCGATAATTTTGAACATAATTTATCGTCGGTTCGATCCGAGAAACACGACGAGTTTATCACCGTCAGGAATATTTATTGTGAGAGGTTAAGCCGGAAGTACCGAGCAGACATATTTGCTCTCGAACAGTTCCTGCTTCTTTTAGCCCGCTAGCAAGATGGGTGAGTGTCCGACTTTGACAAGGGAAAATATAATCAAAGTGCATCTGTGATTACGTTGTACATATAGTTTAACTAACGCTATCAATTCGTACGAAATACTTTTCTCCTTGTGATCAAGTATTTATTTATTCGAAATTCCGTTTCTAAATATCTGAATAATACCCGGTCGTTCGACGGTGCATAGTGTTGTGATATTTAGACATGTGATTTACGTAAAATTACCGTAGACATTAGAATCTGTACGCTATCATCGATCCGCCCGGTCTAATCGACTCTTCTAATCATTCCGTGTCTAGGTTTTCATTGTTCACCGATATTATTTTCACGGGCCTTTGTCACACTCGCGGAATACAAGCGTCGAGTCATAACCTCACTTTATCATGTCTCTTCGCATCGGCATCGCGATCTATTCGATCCAAGCTTTCGACCATGAAGCAAACTTTAACCCAATTTATCTTTTACAGGTATATCCCGGGATCACTGGCATAAAAGACGTGCTACCGGAGGTAAAAGGAAGCCTCTGCGTAAGAAGAGGAAGTTCGAGTTAGGACGCCCTGCTGCCAACACCAAACTTGGCCCCCAACGTATACATACCGTAAGTCTCTACTCTTATCCAGTTACTTTATTGCTGTGATTAGTCTGTACAATGTAACGCTGACATGATGATTCAAATTTTTGGTGTCTGAGTGCCATGATGACACTTTTCCCACAGCGTTCTGAGGCGTTACACATTCGCCGTCGTGTATTCTAGCATTTTAGCGGATTGGAATATTAAGTTTGTATATTTGCTACGCAGGTACGTACTCGCGGAGGAAACAAGAAGTTCAGAGCGCTTCGTTTGGACACTGGTAACTTCTCTTGGGGTTCAGAATGCGCGACTCGCAAAACTCGTATTATTGATGTTGTCTACAACGCATCAAACAATGAACTTGTTCGTACCAAGACCCTTGTCAAGAACGCTATCGTCACCATCGACGCTACTCCATTCCGTCAGTGGTACGAATCACACTACGTTCTACCCCTGGGACGTAAACGAGGAGCCAAGTTGGTGCGTTACAACTCAATATTCATTCCATTGTGTCAATCTTATGTTTTTTCTACTCTGCCTGCCTTGAGGCGTTCTGTATTAACTGCCTAAAACCCGAAATTACAAAGGTATCAATGTGGTAAATCCAAGTTTGTGAAGAACCTGAGTAACATTGATCTACCTGAAAAATATGCATGAAATGATTCTTTTTGATTTTCCATTCATTTATATCTTTCTACAGTTTCTACCCGTCTAGTTTTCACAAATAATGATTTATTCAGTTTCTTGTTGACATAACTGACTGAAAGAATGAATTCGTCAAATCTGTTAGGGAGTTACCCTTTGAGAATTGACTCGGAAAAATGCATCGAATATTTTTCGAACAAAGAGTTAATGTTCGATAGTTGAGATTCTGTTGAATTCTTGGATTTTAGATGGAGAGTGTAATTCGCGACTAACGAATTAAATTATGAATTTACAGACCGAAGTCGAAGAGGCGATATTGAACAAGAAGAGGTCCAAGAAGACAGACCTCAAGTACAAGGCAAGACAACGCTTCTCCAAAGTAGAACCTGCGCTTGAGGAGCAATTCGCAACTGGACGAGTACTTGGTGAGACTATTTTAATATTATTTAGCGTTCATTATTGTTTATTACAATTCTATGCATCATAATGACCATAAAGAATAATTCAATAAAAACGATTGAATTGTTAGTTTCGATATTGTCACTTTGAAAATAGAATCAGAAATTATATGATGATCACCCTTACCTACTCTGAGTGTCGTGACGACAGAATATTCCACAGCGTTCTGAAGTGAATCTAATTCTAGTTTCTCACGGGTTTCAAACAAGTACAGTTATTGACCGTAAAATAAACTTTTTTGCAGCATGCGTGGCTAGCAGACCCGGACAATGTGGAAGAGCTGACGGTTACATCTTGGAGGGTAAAGAACTCGAGTTCTACGTGAGAAAGATTAAGAGTAAGAAGGCGAAATAAGCTTGTAACCATCTACAAGTGAATAAAACATACAAAATATAATAATGATCTGTATTTTTCTGGAATACTGACCCGTTACCTCTACGAATTCTGGTACTTTTCTTCAACACCTTCTTCGTTGTCTCGATCTCATTTGTAATGTTACTGAATCATTAGCAGGACCAGGTCACATGAGTCGGAAATATTCAGATTTTTTGCAACCTGAATTTCGGCGTTTGCAATAAATATTGTATATATTTTGTGAACTTTGAAGCAATATTGCTTCAATGATGAATATTGCTTGATTGATTTCCGAATTGAAGTTAGAGTTAAGGTTTCCAACAGATTTATTTCAGATCGTTGAACATCTGTTTGTCTCGACTGACGCTTCCTGAAAATTAGCGCCTCTGACCGACCAATTTTCAACTTTCTATTCTTTGATTTGAAGTACTTATGTCCTGTTGAAGAAGTAAAAGTCATCGTTTCCAAAATAAGTACACACATTTCAATATCCAATTGTCTGATAAGAAAACGAATACAACAGTTTTTAACTTATACGTTGAAAGACTCGTGTCAATCTGGTGAGAGAAATATTACGAAAAAAAAACATAGAAGTAGGGGTGCTGATGGACGAAATTGAAATCCACGCTATAATTATACCACAAAGAAGTGAAGATTATGTATCGGATTTTGAAATTAGTGATACGGGCTATTCCACGTGAAGCGGATCAGTCACCTCTCAGATATTTTCTTAATTAATTTTGCATTTTGATTGTGTAGGGGGAGTTAGATTTTTGTGCCAAAGCCCGATTTTGATAATGCAAAATTCGATTTTTTATTTGCAATAACAAATTAGAGAACCTTTTCTTTTTTTAAATTCATAACTCCGCCAAAAATGAAGTTACATTCAATTTTCTTTTTTTGATTCACGCGGAAAGCTTCATAGAATTGAGGAAAAAATACAAAATTGGAAAAAAATAATTTTTATCAATTTGTAACAAGCAGAGAAAGTCACAGCATTTTTATATGGGGTTCATCCCGTATAAATATACAGAATAAGTATACCGAAGGTTTATATAGTGATAAGTAATAACAGAGTATCTTGCGTAGAAACAGAGTGATTATATCAGTCTTTATTCAAGTAAGCAGTTCTAAGTCAATCAGTATTACAGTATATTACTCCCAGAGTAGGTGTTATTCTCTAGAGAGTTATTACAGAAGTGAGTCCAGCTAATCCAGTCAAGACTGAAGAAGCTGGGGGAAGGGTGAGGGGAAGTGCATAAGACTGACCGAGCTATCCCACGGTACGCGGAGTATCGAGTGATGCACCGTCAGGCTTATGCGAAAAGAGTAAGATAGCGGGGTGCAGGTATTATAAGATCTAGTTAACTAAGTCTAAGTGTGTGTGTGTGTGTGTGTGTGTGAGGGTAGGCGTCGTATGGACCGTGGCGTGGGACCTACGGAAGCCCGGTCCGGCCAACTCTTACAGACATACTATGTCGA
>JAFFZH010015482.1:35842-80245 GCA_018420115.1 Euura saliciscinereae | reverse complement strand
TTTTTTTTTTTTCAGTTTTCAAATTGATTAAAATTCATTTTTCAAATATTGAATGAGGTCTTTGTACAGAAAAATTGTCTTCACAATTTTTGCTCCCTACTCCTAGTTCCCTTTCTTTCCTTTCTTATTTTTTTTTCTCAAAAATTTTCCCAAACAACAGGTTGAACAGAGGAAAATATTCCACAGACCCCAGTCAAGTTTTCGAAAATGTTTGATATTCGAATATAATACGTACCCGTGACAAAGGGGGTCCCACTTTGCGTCATTCCGCCGGAAGGGATGACGAAACGGGTCGTGTTTAGGGGCGACGTAAGTCCCGAAAAAAATATAGAAACGGTAAAAAAATAAACATCCCTCTATGACAGTCCCGTGTGGCTCTAATGCGGCATTATATTGGCCGGCTCACACCGGTTATTATTAATGATGTTTCAAGGTATACACTCCGCAGTCTTTTACGTACCTTTTATTTTCCCCATTGTCATAACAGGCCTGGTCTGAACTCCGTCTGCAGTCACCTATCTGCATATAATGGCGTTTCGCTATCTAACCTGACGTCCCGGTCGCCCTCGGGATCATCGTATTGTTATTTAATGACGGTTTTCGTAATTGTATCCCATAATGCCCTGAAAAATGAACTTTGGGCGGGATTCGATCCGATAAAATGCATTTCCGGTTCTTTTCATCTCTGATAAACAGAAATAAAATAAAAATAATAAAAACTTATGAAAATTCTTCAATTTTCTCTATCGCGGAGTGAGTATATGTATATCATGTAAGGGTGGTTATACGGTTTACTGAGGTGGGTATACCGCATCTATTAAATTATCATCGGTAATTGAATTCGAGATCCCATTCATACGCCCCCGAAGCCGGTCTCATATCCGTCTCATGTGCTCGACTCGACTGTCTATATACTTACAGGTACCCAGGTATGTATTAGAGTATCGGTGCTAAGCGGAAGCGCAAGCGCGCCGACGGTCTTACTCCGGAAGAGCGCGCGTTACGGGTGTAATATACGTATATTTTACATATGTATATACTTCATGTATGAAATACACACTCATATTACTTGAAAAATAAAAAAAATAGGCGGGCTTTTTAAATCGAACCATCTTTCGAATTATTATTATTATCCTCGATGTGTACGGCTTAAACTTCACGGTGTACGCATGACTCGGTAACATAGATACCCTGACTTAATTCAAAATCGTAACACACGAAAGTGTCCATTGATTATAAGATACTCTATTCTGGCCAATATTTCGCTTCCGGTTCCTCCTGGGTGAAAAATGATGAGGACCAATTTCAAAGCTCTTAAAATTGTCTACAAAAAAGGTAATAATACTTGTTCCCGTAGAATTCACCGTTCCGTAGATATATACATCTTGTAATTTCAGATTAATTTTCTTCCATCGTATATAGAGAGAAAAATGAAGAATTGTTTGTACTTTATTTCTCACGATATCTTGCTTCCGGTTACTTCTAGGTGAAAGATGGTAATAACTAATTTTGAAGCTTTTGAAATTATCTACAAAAAAGGTAGTCATACTTTTTCCCGTAAAATTCACCGTTCCATAGATATATACATTTTTTTAATTGCAGATTAATTTTTTACTATCGTATAGAGAAGAATGAAGAATTGTTTGTACTTTATTTCTTACAATATCTTACTTTCGGTTACTTATAGGTGAAAAATGGTAAGAACTAATTTTGAAGCTCTTGAAATTATCTACAAAAAAGGTGATAATACTTTTTCCCGTAAAGTTTACCGTTCAACAGATATATACACGACCTTTTCGGGTTCTATTTCTTGATTGCAAATTTATCAGACAGGGCAAAAAGAAAAAAGGTACCATTTTCTTATCGTGTCATTCAATCTTTCGCTGTCTGTTGCAGCAGTGGTTATTCGAGCATCGGGTTCTGATTTATGTGAAAAAAGTAACCCTTTTCAATAGAATAGTACCCATATTATATATATATTTTTTATATGCATTTTTACGGTCTACCCGGGACGCACTCATATTTTGCATGTAAAACGTAACAGGGTGAACGAACACACAATCTGTCCCGTATAGAGTTTACGTTACATAAATTAAAATTCTGGCTATCTTTTTATCCCGTCGATTCATTCCCTCGATGTCATGCATCCCATTCGACAAAGGGACGAGATCGGCGTATACCTGCAGAGCAAAAAAAAAACCAAACGAAAAAAAAAGACGGGGTGTATTTTGTATAATTCGAGTCTGAATTCGACTCGAGTGAGTATCTATGGAGCGCAAATATTTAACGCGTGTTAAGAGCACCGATTGAACCCTCGGTGCAAACAGGGGAAAAGACCTTCGGCTCTATTTCCAGCAAACTCTCATAATGCTTCGAGTGTGTGTACCGCGACCTCATCCACTTGACTCGATAATACGGCTGATTTTAGGATTTCACAAAGATTCGATTATTAGCAGAAATAATCCGACGGCTGAACCCGACCTGGGAAAACGTGGGGAAGTTGTTTAATCTCATCCTCGACTCCCACCCTCTTAACTCCTTTTCCCATTCTCATCGCGGTTGTAATTCAAGAGACAAAAACGTGGATGAATTTTCACTTACCCCTTGAACGAAAATTTTCGGCTTTCTCTTCTTTTTTTTTTCATCGCATTATTATTCACACAATTATTACGATCTCGACTTATGAAAGAGTCTTTGTTCTCAGAGTGGAAGCATTCATCCACTACAGTTGATGACCACGTTTAAAAGTCTCCTCCAAAAGCGCCTTATTGTACTTTTCGAAATAGAGCAGATTTTCTCGCCTGCTCGAGGGTCAATTAAATTTTCGCACCGTTTAACGCTTCAAGTGGATAATTTTTTTTTTCTTGTTCTGTTGTCTGAGACAATTTCACGGAGGTGTTCATTCCGTTGGGTAGCTTGCTTTGCACACATGGCAATCGTCGTTACGACGCCTCGAGTTTTCACCCCTTGCTTAAAAACCGAGCGGATCATCGGTCGGTCGATCTCCGTCTGGCGTATGTTTTTTTTTCTTTCTTTCTTTCTTTCTTCTTCTTCTTTCACATAGAGATAAACGTATACAAAGTTTAGAAAGGAAGAGGTAAAGAACGACGACGACGACGACGCTAGATCTTATCCCTCAAATTATACGTCTGTCTCGTGGCCCGTCTGACTCGAGCTCGTGATATCAAACGCTAATCGAATATCTTTGAGGGCTGCTGCTTATATCGTCCAAAAAAAAAGACAGTAAAAAAAAGGGAAGAGAAAACGATTCATAATTCGTATTTACGGAAAGGCGATGATATGCGGCTTAGCACCCTTTCGTTTCGTGTTAGCCATTTCCGGTCAACTCTTGACACGCTAACGGAAACTCGAGACGATCGATTACCATTAAATAACTACTTTCGTAGCTGGTAGAATAACTAGAATCGAATTTAAATGGGTAGGAAGATGATTAAAAAATTTTTGAGTGTTTTTTTTTTCTTCTTCTATTTTCAGAGAATTCACACAGAATTTGTGTACATCGCAATTTTTTCTTCAATAAAAATTCTGTATTCCTGTATTTTTCAGTTTTACACAATTTCAAACATAAAAAACAAAAAAAACAGTTGAATAAACTTAGATCTAAAACTAAAACTTGAAGAAAAACACCTGAGATTGTATTTTCAATTTTTTGTTTCAATTTGAATACGATTCAAACGTGATTTGATCTCACAATCAGTTTTTTGTCAAAAATCAACCATTCAATGAAAACTTTTGCTCGAAATTTTGATATTGTTGGATGAAAAAATTGTTCCGAAATATCGACTCACCGTGTATAGCGCTGGTGTATCTATGCAAAGAGTAGTAGACGTTTCTGTTATAGGGTTCAAGATAAAATATAGCCCCCTTTGGATTTCCTCTGGTATCCGGGTTCTCGGTTTTTGAACCCTTTCAAAAAATCTATGGTCCATGGGACAGGGAATCGGGGCGGGATGCGCCCCCCGATGTCGTTCTTTGTGAATCTAATAATGAATTATATTTTTCTTTTCCGACGATGCATGGATTATAATAGTTTTTACTATCGGTTAAAAGAAAAAGAGGAAAGCTGCGGTAGAACGTAAAAGGGGACGTTCTGTCTGTCCTTATTTTTACACACATATACATACGAGAGCTATAATACTACTTCGGTACCAAAAATTACCTTTGCATATATACGCTCGCGGTTCTCTACCCTTTTTTATTCTAAAAAAAACGACATATGTGGTCGCGAAAAAACTTGTAGACACCTACCATGTATCTATGATCCATATGCGAAATACAGCACACCGTGTACCAAAGGGCATAGACGTGCTTAATGACCCGTTAATACTACCGAAAATTGCTCAACCCTTCAGTTTTTTTTTTTTTTTTTCGATAAATTTATGCATCAGGGGGGGAATAATAAAGAGAGCAAAAAAGAACACACAGAATTCAGAATTCTTTCAGGTAATGCAGAAATAGAAAATTAAAAGTCTTCATCATTCAAAATACAAAAAAAAAAAATTGATTGCTCTTCTTTTAGCTGATATCACATATTCTGCTTTCGATTTAAACGTATGGGTATTGATCTCTGGCCCAAATTCTTTGGCTTTATACCTCACGTTGTAAGAAACCGATGTAGATGATCGAGTATAAAGTATAAAAAATCGCAAAAAGCTTTCAAGTCACGAATATTATAGAGAGAACGATTATTTCGCGGTCCTTATAACTCTGCATCGTATCACAGTATATTTCATTTGCCAAAAAGGCTCTCTTTCTTTTTCTCTTTTCCTTTCTCAGAGAACAAATCCCTGCGGAACTCACCCTTATATCTTTCATACAACCGCGATGAAGTAAAGTAACGCAGGTATCATTCTCAAGAGTGATAAAACCACTTCTACTGAAATTAAAAAACAAAAAAAAAGAAGAATGAAAAAAGAAGAAAAAATTGTCATCCCTCCATTGTCACACGACACCCTTGTACAACACTCGTCGGTATAAATGGAAAAAAAAATCACCCCGAGTGTCGGTACGAGAATATATAATATAGACTTTTTTTTCTCTGTTTTTACACGTTTTTTTTCTATATCGAAGAGTTTTAGACCATCGGGCCGAACCCTTGCCTGTGGCAAGACTCGACCCTATGGAGAGGGTAACGAGAGGTTGGGAAACAGGATGGGATAAGGAACAACACACGTCCTTACTCGGCATAAATTAAGTCCCGAAACGCGTATGAGGAATAAAAAAAAAATGAGTACGGGGTAACAGCCGGGGAATAATTATATGCAGGGCACCGGATTTACATGTGTGTATAAAAAAGGTGAGTGTATGGGGTCCCAGAGCGTCGGATGAAAAGCGACTACTACGACCTGGGAAAAAGGGTTTAATAGCTGATGAGCGCAACCGGTGTCTGTGTGCCCAGGACCCGTTTTTTTTCCATTCTTTCTTTTTTTTTCTAGTCACTAACCCATAACTCCTCTCTTCACGTTCTTATACACGTTAGGGAGATATAGGTGTATTCATATGCGTATGAGATTCACCCCACCACCAATCCTACGATATATATACACTTTTATAAACTTGGGATCAACAAATTCGAGCAAGGGATGCTCCACAGTTTCATTTTATGTCTTGGTCAATCCGGTCGTCTCTTCGATATGCAGTCACAAAAAAATTCGTATCACAGTGAATTTCGTCAGTCTTGGAAAAAATTGAAAGAAAAACGTTGATATTTTCAATATTTTCTCGAATTTTTTTGTTTGTCAGTTATTGAAGAAATGAAAAAAATACTTTCGTCCTAATAATTTTTACCGAAGAGACAAGATAAGAAGAGAAATTTGTGGTCCATCGGTCGTCTCGAATTCGCAGCAACAGAAGCTTGGGAAAAGTTTAATCGTGATCAGTTTATAGGCGTTCCGGTTGAATTGAGTTTTGTGGAATTTTTATATCGGAAATTTTTCAACTTTCAGTGACGTAGTTTAATTTCACTGCGATTTTTCGGATCGCTTTAACGATTATGATAATGACGATCTGTAAAATAATATTTTGGAACAACGTCATTGCGACAATTTCTTTAAAGACAGTCTTCAAGAGTTTGTCAAGTTTTTAAGGATTTTTCTATATATGGCGGCGTTTCGTATTTTCCTCCACTTTGAACAACCCCTATTATCGCCATCGTTGGGGTAGTAGACCCGCCTTCACACTCGCTCGTCAATTTTTACGATATCGTGTTACCGACATGTTCCTTCTTTTTCTTTATCAATTTTTTTTCTCTCACTCTCTCGCATCTTCTGTTCTTCCAAGGTCTTATCTTTGATCTTACTAAAACGGATTTTTCTTTTCTGATAAAAAAAGACAATCCTTCCTAGCTACTTTTTAAATCATATATTTCGTTTTTCCAAAACAAAAAATATTCCATCTAAAAATATGAAACACGTCAAAAAAAAAAATATTGTTCCGATTCATCGGACACAAAAATATGTATGAGCTATGAATTTGAAAATGTATTTTTCATCCGTTACACAAGATTAAAAAATATGAAAAACTTGAATTTCACTCACCATTTTTCATACGAAAAGAATCGTTTTTTCTTCACCTCGTAGTTTCTCTTGACCTCCTCGAAATGATTAAGCGAATCGCGAACTTTAATATCGATCCTAATCAACAAGCCTTAATTATCGCGACTCAGAAAAATCCCACGAATATCTTGATCCTCAAAAATTCAAAAGATAATAAAAAAAAATCACAGTCCATGAGGATATGAAGAGTGAGAGGAGCAGAGGATGAGACAGAGACGAAAGGGCGCCGGGGTGGGGATACGAGTGGAGCAAAGAGTGAATGAGAGTAATAAAGAGAAGCGAAAATAGGGGAAACGGCAGGGAGGGGGTCAGAGTGATTAAGAGCGTGAACGAACAAACCAGTGACTTGGGGTACGGAGGAAGGGTTGGACGCGGAGCGAGAAACGTACTCCATCAAGGGTGGGGGTGGGGGGGAGGTTGAACGTTCCCCGTCATGGTTTGGGTAGGGGGAGTAGGGGGAGGATGACGTAATTAATTGGAAATAAAGGCGAGGGCGCAGCGCGAAAGGGGACAATCAGCTGTCGGCTCTCCTTGGAGACAGTTTAGTCCGTGCGCGACCTTCCTCAACACTCAATCTCGCCTCCTCTCCGCCCCCCCTCCCCGTCTCAGACTCTAATTAATCATTCTTTTCATTATATATATTTGAATATAGAAAAATTTCTTTATTGTCTCAAATAAAAAGGCAATGAAAATTCCATTCAAAAAAAAGAGTGTGTGTCTGGTTTTATAGTGCGATAATTATTATAAAATGACTTACTCTGGATTATTTGTGAAGATTTTTTTTTTTTCAACCGTGGGATATAAGAAACGTCACTTTTTTTCAAGTTTTTTCTATCTTAGTTAGTGAGATTTTTTATTCTATGAGGTGTGAATTGATTTGAGAGAATTTATGTGATTAAAAAATAGTGAGAGAGTGATCGAGAGGTGATTTAAGATTCGGATTTCTGGTTTGTTACATCGTGTAGAATTTCTGAACTAAGAGGAACTAAGATAGTCGGGGGAATCTGAGGGCAAGACCGTATTCGGAGGCACTTCCTTCTCCGAGGAACGTCGGATTACAACTGCGCCTTCCGCGAACCGACGACGTAGCGCCTATCAAGCCGTCGAACGTCGCGACGCCGGCGTCGCCAGCCACCGTTTCACCTATATCCTCTTTTCTTTTCTTTTCTTTTCTCAATTCTCCTTTTTCCTCGCCTCATTCTTATTCGGTCTCGTTTCTATCTTGTATGATACGATGTATATGAAATTTGCGAAAGGAATATAACAAAACAACGGGTAAAAGTCGCGCAGAGTCTCGAGACGAGATGAAAAGAAAATTGAAAACCTTTCTCTGCGGTTTTTTTCTCTCACTTTTTCTACTTGCTTCGCTTTATTCTTCTATAAGAAAAATTGTGACTCTTCAGATTTTAGGTTTCGATGATTTTTCGTTTGCTTGTTTTTTGATTATGTCTTCAATTTTTTTTTTTTTTTTTTAATCTATCGATTTAACCCCTTTCTGATCTTTTTTTCTGGCAGTTTGTGTCAGTTTAAAAAATGTAATTTGATTTTTTTTTTATTTTGTTGTTAAACTTGAAAATTCTCGGCGTCAATATTTGGTCAATACTTTATCCGTTGGATGATCGGTTCAAGTACACCCCGGTGAAACCCCACCCCCTTGGGTATCGCTACGGCCAATACGCAAGCGTCAACATGGCCGTCGGTTTTCTGGTAGCCCAAAGTGTCGTCTCGGGGTGTGCTGCAAAGTCTGCAGTTTCTATTACAGTGTAAATTTATTCCCATCGACTCATTAATTTGTTCGTTAGGCAATAACTAATTGATCAAGATCCTCGTTTTCGAATAAACCGTCAAAAATCAACCCTTAATTTTCAATATTTCTGATTAGTGATATGTACGCTTTAATTTACTCAAATTTCATTAATTTATCACATTTATTGCTCATAATTGCAGTGTAAAAGTCACACAATATTGTCTCGAATGGAATGAAACTTCACTGAATGAAAAAATGCTGATAATTTATTGTTACACATGAATATCGTATATCCAAGAACCTTTTTTTTCAATTTAGGGTCTAATCAGTACTTGTTGCAATTTATCAGTTATTATCTCAACGTTTTGATATCATTATTGAATGAAATAGAACCGAATTAGAACAGTGGAATCATTAATCATTAATTCTGACGTTGATAATAATTATTATACTCTATTTGAGTTTTTATATTGCGTCAATCTTGGCAATTTTTGTAATTGCTCTACTTCTTATGTTCTTAAAAAATTTATAAATGCATCTGAGGATTACTAATATCGGATTACCATTAGTTTGGAATAAATTTAACTGAAAAAAAGAACACAATAAAACATGCTTTATTGTTCTTCTATTTTACTAATTGTAAATTTGAGATTTTGAAACCATTTAATGTTTCAGAATTAAAATCTGACGTTAGAATCATGTTCTCATCAATCCACTGAAATTTTTGTATCGATTTTGTGATTCTTCTTCTTCGATTAACAGAGAATTTAATTGATTAGATTTTGTGGTGAGCACATTTTTTTATCGTCGTTACAAATCGAATTATTTTATCCCACTATGAATACTACGAATTCAAACGATCGTCATATAGGACATAGAATAGTAAAAATTCGCACTATATTGTTTGACTGGACGATTTGATCAGAAGAGAACTTAAATCCTCAATGTACTCAACTTATATAATAGAATTAATTCTACAATCTATCGAGTACCACGAATATAACAATAATGAATGAAAAGCGGTACAAATGAATAAAAAATAGTGCAAAAACTGAAAAAAATATGTACTATATATAGAATATTATGTGCTCCCAATTGAGAAGAATGAAACACGTATAGGTACCGATCACGCGCTTAGAAACTGAACTAAAATATAACTACGTGACCTGAGCCTACCTTCGAACCTTCGAACCTTTCCACCTACGTGAGTTGAGAAAACAAAAGAGAACCTCTAGGTCGCATAATAAAGAAGAAGAAAAAAATGAAAAAAAGAAGCAGGGACGAGGAAGAATAACCGACGTTGAGTGTAGGTACCTACATCACGCACCCGGCGTTGGTTCCTCGTATGCAAATCATGGTATAACATAGCGAACGCCGAGAGCCCTATAGCCGGATCGAAAGAGGGAGTTTCTGAGCTCTGTGCCCTCCCGGTATTGTCAGCCAGACATGTGTGCATGTCCCCACACGCGTATCTCCGTCTATCCATCCATAGGTCTACTTTATAGCGTGTGTCATGTGTGTTTCGAACCGAGGAGGGGGACAGAACATTTTTGTGCGGGAGTGAAGGCGGAAGAGAACCGAGAAGGGAGAAGCTCGTTATTTCCTGATAGGGATACCGGGACACGACAAGGGTGCAGGGGGGCCTCTGAAGTGGGGATGGCGGCCATCATGCTCCCACAAACGCTGGAGGTTCCTTCTCTCGCTTTCGACCCGAATGAACAATTGTTTATACACTACGATAAGAGCAATTTTCACAATTCGAAAATTCTTATTTCTCGAGAATTCAGAAACTTGATAAGAAATTATGGAGACCAAAGCCTCTCCAGATGTGACAAGTTTTGTTCCAGTTCTCAAAGTCTCGGGGTTGCTGATCCTACCCAATGTCAACCGAAGTTTTACTACGGGATCGAGGGCTCGAAACTTGTACCCTTGAACTCGTGCTCAGAACCACCAGGTTAAACTTATAATCGTATCATTTTAATGCATATACAGAACCACGTGAGATACTGTATTTGTAGTGTACAGCATACGAATAATTTGAACAATTGTTCAGGATATTAAAACAGGATCTCTTCCAGTTCTTCAAGATGTTTCAGAAAATGAGTCAATTTTTTCAAACAAAATCAACCGTGACTTTTTTGGGAGGGTCTTAGCAGGGCTGTGGATAGTTTTCCCCATTTGAAAGTCAATTTTTACACGGCATGATAAAAATCGAATAGAACTGATTCGAAATGGGATCAGAATTCTTCATTTGACTTCATAACATTCGTAGTAGAAGATGAAAGAGTGTTCAGCTTGTTTTTCTCAGGTGGAGTCAGGACCGTCTGTCCGCGATAAAAATCGATTCATCGAAATAAAATCGCACGTATCGAGGGTTTTAATAACATGCACGTAGGTTCGTTGGCTAGGAGGGGGCGATAAATCAAGTCGACCCGACATTGTGCCCAACGGTAACGCGAATGGTTCGGTAGTAGATACGTGAACACGCACACGTATGCGTTGAGGCTTTCGCAAAGAAGCCCCGCGTCAAGGTGAGCGAGAGGCGCGGGAACTGAGGGGTCGTCGATCTAGTAGCAACGGAGCAACGGGAAAAACGGGGGTAGGTATACGCAGGTAACGAACGAGAAACGCGCGACGATATTCAAATTTCGAATTTCGAACCCTCGTTAGGAGCCGATTTCAATGTAATAATTTATCATCGGACCCCGCTGAGGTGCGAGGACCCCCGGCACAATGCGGCCTACCTGCATACATAATTTCTATCAATGCCACCGTGATTTCTGGGGCACCGAATTTCAAGGAACTCATACAGCGACGTAGATCAAGAACCGAACCTCTACCTCTGTATCGATTTAGAATAAAAAATATTCAATCTCAATCAGGAATTTATGTCATACACTGCAAAAAAAAGAAAAAAAACGACCAAACTTTTCACCTAAGTTGAGGTATTTTGATCCTAAAAATTTTATATCATTCAATGAAACACATTTATACTTGATAATATATAATATACAACTAATTCATTCACTTGGTTCAAATAAAATTCACTTGGTATTATATTTCAGAAAATTTTCTACCCAAATTTTCATTGGTCATTTTCCAATTTCGTGGTTCGAAATATTCCATGTTATTTTGAACACACGTAACTATATTCATTTTTTTTTATCCAAACAAATTTAGGAATCGTTGTGGGTCACTAAGCAATTAGTTTTTCTAATAGAGTCATTGCAATCGTTTCGAAATTTGCGAAATGTGATTTTTTGCTGATAACTTTGGACCAGTTTCAGCTGAAGGGTGAATCAACCATTCAAAATGAATCTCAAGTATCAGGCTACAATAATGTCAGCCGAAGAAAAATTCACGATCAATGTTTCTCAATTTTGTTCCTTGTCATCAATCAAATCAAATTTCGACTTTCCTCTTCTTCTTTTTAATTTACACGGAATGACTCATGTTAATTTTGTCTTTATTTCGTCGTTCCAGCTCAAAGTTTCGATAACAGTTAAAACTACCCCAAAATTTATACAAAATTTTTGAAGAAAATTTGTTGTACCGTTTAAGAAACCAAAAGTTCCTGGTCTGTATATTTTTTGGTCGGATGTCAGAGGCTGGTATTGTTGCGTAATATGCATACGAATTCCTCCCTACGAGAGGGAGACTGTGATGTACCTGCGCAACCCTTTCTTTATATAATATATATTTCGTTCGTAGTTCCTTACGTGGTTCCTGGCATCCTGCACACTCGGTCTGTTAAGGGTAGCCTAGCCTTGTACGGTATTGTGTTTTATTACAGCATCCCTTTCCTTGGGATCCTTCCTATCGTCTTTGACAGGGTCTTTTTTTTTTACGGTCCTACTCGGGTCGAGTTTCCCCTGGACCCTGGGCCCTGGGCCCATACCTGGCGTCGGGTCGCATTGACATCCTGGTTCTCTTATTCAAATCAGTCAGGAAAAGGGGGAGATGCCGTTGGGAAGAAATTCAATGCACGCGTAATTATATGCACACACGGCGCGACACGACGAAACGACACGATAAATAACCCCATACGTATGTAAACCATGGGTAAGTTTTCTTTGGGATGGAATTCAACGGTCAGACGAGGAGGAAAAATCGTGTCAGTCCCGATTCACGAGAAATTTCATCGACTAATGACGATTTTTATGAATTTATAATTGAAAATCAATTTTTATAATTTGTCTAGTCGCAGACGAGTCGAGGCTCCGGTATGTACGCGATCGTTTTACATGGGCCGTTTCGTATACCTAGTATAACGTACATACATAGCTACTACTATCGATGCTCGTATGAGTTATCGCCAGGCTCGAAATTGGTTGCCAACCAGTGATGTAGAGCTCGCGGGGGTAGATTTATACCCAGGGAACTGCAGCCGAACACGCTGCCATGCCACGACCGCGTTGGAAACGATCTTCCTATACACAGGGTTGGAAAAATATATATGATAACATAAAAAAAAACAAAAAAAAAACGAATCACATCCCAAGGACCTGGAGGAAATGATAAAAATGCTTCATATCTATTCTGATATATAGGTGTGCACAGATTTCAGAATTTCCAAATTGGACGAAAACGATTCCAATGCATTCTTTTTCTTTTCGTATCTGGCTGACCAACGAAGAAGATGGCTAAGGTGCAGTGACGTCGAATTTCGATCCTTCAGAATTCAAAGCTACATTCCAATTTCAGAATTTTCAGGATTGATCAACTTCATCAGATCGTTGGAGCAAAATAAATGATTTTCACTTCTTTTCCGGATATCTCACTTCCGGCTGCTCCTGGGGAAAAATTCATATCAACCAATTTTGAAGCTCATGAAATTCTCTACAAAAACGGTTGTGATCTCTTTACCCATAGAATCGACTGTTTCGAAGATATACAGACCCAAAAGTCAGCTTGTCTAATGAAGTCGAACGTCCTTTTTTAAAATCGATTTCACTTCTTTCCCGGATATCTCACTTCAGGCTACTCCTAGGGAAAAATTCATATCGACCAATTTTGAAGCCTATGAAATTCTCTACAAAAACGGTTCTTATCACTTTACCCATAGAATCGACTGTTTCGAAGATATATAGACCCAAAAGTCAGCTTGTCTAATGGAGTCGAACGTCTTTTTTCAAAATCGATTGAAATTTTTTTTTTATTTCATGTGGTCAAGTTGAATCAACATGTGAACGTTGAAATCGAATAATCGAAATAACGTAAGAGAGTCGTTCCGCCCTGTGAGAAATAGGGGTTAAAAAAGGAGGAAACTAAAGGAAAATATCCGGAGGGTTTAGGATCCGGAATATTTGGCAAATTTCAGGGATGGCCGCGCCCCTGCAGGGCAATACCGTTTGCGTGAGTAATGCTTTTTGGTGGATAGAGGGAGAGAGAGAGTGAATCCTCCCCGCGTTGAGCAATCGAACGGTGGATTCGGGCCAATTGGAAAGCGGCACAGCGTGGAATCCCCCACATGATGATCCACCACCAATTTGATCGACGAGTGACCGAAGCCCAGTAACCCGAATTTGACCAGTGACTATTCTTATCTGATAAAATAAAAATGAAAACTCTGCTTTTATTACTTTTTTTTTCTTCTTACCCCTAAAATTTAAATGGGGTCGTTTTTTATACGTCGTGTAGATAAGACGCGTGTATAGGAGATTTTTTTAAACAATGGAGCCGAAGGGATCGATGGGAGTTTGCTCGATATATCCAGTCAGTAAATATACTAGCATATGCTAATGCGCGGTGAGACTAGGTGAGCCAACGCCACATGGTTTGTTAAAAAAGATGAAATGATCGTCGAGGCGAAGAACGGGGGGCTGTATTATATTCCGGCTTCTAAATAATGGGAGATATTATATTTATCCGTGTTTTATACGCCACCACCGCGGGTACCACGGGCACCCCGTAAACCCCGTAACCCCGCAAGCCCTGTCTCCTCGAATCATACGCTGACTTATCTCTCCACTTCAGGATTAT
Source organism: Euura saliciscinereae (assembly GCA_018420115.1). NCBI lineage: Eukaryota > Metazoa > Arthropoda > Insecta > Hymenoptera > Tenthredinidae > Euura > Euura saliciscinereae. The sequence goes on along the minus strand of JAFFZH010015482.1, from coordinate 65,941 downwards.
ACACATAAAAGAAAATCGCGGTATACACAGAAAACAAAAAAGTAAAGAGTCTGAAAGGATCACCGGTTATTATTATACTAGGATAAACGATTTTATGATCGTCAAACTATCGGAATATCGAAACATATAATCAGCTTTCTGGTTTCACCATTCGACACTAATCATTTTTTAGATTGAAACGGTTTTCCAAATTGATCATTTTTATTTTATTTTTATGAATGACGTAAAATAGTTTTACCTTGTCTCAAGTTCCTTGTAAAAACTTCTTGAATCCAAAAATCCTGAAATTATGATGATTACAATCGAATGAATTATTTTATGCGAAAATTAGTCAGAAAATCGATCATTTTTAGATTGAAATGGTTTTGAAAAATGATCAAAATTAATTAAATCCTTTTTTGGTTTTTTAAATAATGTTCAAAGTATCACTAAAAAATTAAAGAATCACGTAAAAAAGTTTTACCTTGTCTCGAGTTCCTTGTAAAAACTTCCTGAATTCAAGAATCCTAAAATTATGATAATTATAGTAGTTTTTATAGTCATTTTCAGATTAAAATAGTTTGGAAAAACGACCAAAATTGATTGAACCCATTTTTCATGTTTTTAATGATGTTCAGAGTGTCACTAAAAAAATTATGGAATCACGTAAAAAAGTTTTACTCTGTTTCTGCTTCCTTGTAAAAACTTCCTAAATCCAAGAATCCTAAGATTATGATAATTTATAAACGACTGAAATTTTTTTTATCTTATGAATCATTTTCTAATTCTAAACAAATGTTCCAAGTGTACTTTTTTTGTCTCTTATCCTTTGATAAGGCAATCGAAATAAAAAGATATGGACTTTATGAGCTTCTGAAACCATCTTCATTTATCCTTCGCAAACTCTTTTTTTATACGTTCAATAAAACTTGACAGATTAATTTTCTTAGATCGTTTCACAGTAATTAGTAGGAAATAATGGGACACCCTGATTGGGTATATGCGTTAATAAATGGGATTTAACTGTGTCTTGACACGTGGAAAATTTCCTCTAGCCGGTTACAGGCACCAGGGTGGATATAAACTTGAAGCCCGTCTACTAAGGAAGTAAAATATGCCTGACATACGTCACTATCAACTGCAGGCGGTGCCTTTCTGCCTACCTAACCCCCTGCCTGTTTACTTTCTGACGAGGTAAGGCAAGGGGTGGGGCACCTACTTTGCCACTTTACTTTACAAATTGCACCCCAAAGTATTGAATCACTCGTCTACATGCATAACCGTTTATATCCTAGTTAAACAATTATTCAAATAAGAAAAGTATGCGGATCAGAAAAACTGTTTTTCATACCCCGAAGCGTTAGATCAAACTTTTTCCTTTCTCCTGCGATTTTAATCCAAATGAACGAAAAAGCCCCAAAGTTTTATCCTTAATTATCGATTGATTTATGAAGGATAGAATCAAGCTCATATCAGAATTTTATTGTTACTAGCTTCAAATTTCGGAAACGGAAAGAGTTCGAAAAGAGCAAGAAACAAAAAAACATTCTTAACGGACGCAGATCTATCTAGCGGTCGCGATGGAAACTTCATTGGAGCTTTTTACAGGCCGATAAAATAGACCATCGTCCCACCCCACCCGGCTGCAGTATCCCGTTTGGATCGATGCGGCAGAATTCTTTTTTCTACAGGGGTAGTGGAAGATGGGGTAGTTTTTTTCGATAGCAGCGATCCTCGCGGTACTCTCCGGTACCTGTACCACAACTTCTCAGTCTAGGGCCACGAATCTCCAGCTTAAAGGATCTGAAAATGTTCTGAAGATCTTACATATTTAAAAAAAATACTTTTATCACTTTTTGATATTCTGGAGCTTCATCGATCATTAAAAATAAATATTTTCTATTCTCTTTGATATTATCAGGAAGTTAAATTCGAGGGAATATTTCTGGCGTTAAATCGCAGTCTTTTCAGTCCTTCGGTTTCAATAATTTATTTTATTGGACACTGAATTTTTCGGACACGTGTATTTTCACAACACGGGGTGGTCTGTGAAGTGACCTTATAGCAGATCCATGTCATCAACCACCAGGAAGTTAGATCACGAAATAATCCCGTGGCTTCGATTGAAAAACCCTTTTCACAGTATTGCGGATCCGTTTATGCGAAGTACGAATTTTTGATACGCGGAAAAAGTATTCCATTGGAAAAAGCTCGTGTCCGAAAACTTTGGTGTCCAATCGAAACGTGTGCAATAATTAAGTGTCCAATAAAAAAAAAAATTATTGGACAGGTGTCCGATGCGGCTCGTGTCCATACGGGCCATTTCCAAATAATTTAGATGATTCCCCACCATCCCTTAATCACACCACCTGACTATAGGCAACCCCTAATACTTCCGTACATGATCCTGCAACCGTTGTGGGGTTTGGGGCTCAAAGGGGTGTCTCTATGCATTTGCGTTCTCGTATATTCAGGCGTATATCGCACCACAAAACAGAGTATAGGGCACTCGAATTTAAACCCTTGCGATAAGTGGAAAATTAACGAGATACACGCAGTTTGACCAGTCCAGTTCATTTAATTGTTCTCTAAATGTTTTAATTTTATCAGTCTTAATTTATTACAGCCAATATGAGAATGAAAAATTTATTTCTGACTGAATCTTCACGATTTGAGGTCTAGCACCGGATCCTACTATTCATGTGTGTTTGTGTCAACAGATTTTATTGATAGATAAATTTGTTCTTAAATAACGTGATTTTATATAACTCGTAACTGATCGGATTCAAAATTTACTCCGACCAGTAGTTTTCTAGATATTCATAAACGAGACTGAGAAAAAAAGATTCCAATCAGTTCCCCACCTGAAAGTGATAGAATTTCAAAATAAATCACTGAAACTACATCCAGAAATTCACCTGGCTGTCTCATGAACGTCATAGAAATTAATGTACGAAAGTATACAGTCTTTATCAAATATCTCGAGATTCCTTGTCACTAAAATCAAGGAAGCCTGGCATCACAATAAACAGACTCAAAGATTCTAGTATGAAATATGAGATAGTAGAAGATAAGATCGTCATATGTTCCCTTGCTCCGCGGATCACGAACAAGCATTCCGACTATCAGTAGTTTCCCATCGTTTGACTAGGCAAACTTGGGGCGTTTATATGGGGTGGGTGGCCGGGTAGCCAATCATCGCCATAACAGACATTAGCCAGAAACGCGTCACAGCTGCGTTCGTCGGATTAATCGAGATATTATAGGCATACATATTTTTAAGCAGGTGAAAGAGAAATTTAGCCGGAACCGGACCCTGAAAAATTGTGAAAATCTGTTCCTCAGACGTTCATTTATTACCTACACGAACAGAAAAACCTTCCGCGGATCTGAATTCCGAACATTCTTAACAATTCTACATTCCCTCAGGCAACATGTGGGTCTTACTTTTTAACTTGTTTGTCTATGAAAATCATCGGTGTTTAATCATTGTAACGTTTTCCAGATTTTCAAGATACTTTTTACACAATTTTTATACTCAATCTAGGCAGTCGAGTCCCCCAATGAAATTCCGTGTGAAAAGTTCGAAAATTCTGATCCAGCCACTTAGAATCTTCCTTTTTTTGAGAATTCTGCTAATTTTCGTAGACAAAAATGTAGCCAAAAACCTCAAAATAATAAAAATTGGTATTGTTTCCTTTTCAATGGTTCATAATGAACGTAATTTGAATTTCGCGAAGGTCTTCCCAGTCCCCTCAAGGATCGCCGATATTATCGAGGCTACTTTACGTTCATCCTATGTACATTCGTTCTATCTGAAGGTACAGGTGACCGGTTACAGGTGCATTTTGAGTCCTGCCCAATGATGCATTAATCATGAAGAGATGTTGAGCATCGACGATGCGATATGGAGACTCGAGTCGGGGGGATTTGAGAGCCAATATCTCCCCATGATGATAATGATGATGATGATGATGATAGCCTGACAGTTTTCATTCGCATGTTACGGGGAGGTTTATATTTATGGGAGACAGTCAGAGGGTTAATGACACTGGTTCCTTTTTATTAGACCAAAGGATCAAACCAGTCATTACGGAACACCTTTTGTCTCTTGGGAGGCTCGAGTTTTCCCTTCTAGCTTTTTATTTCTGTTCTTCACCGTTTCGACAAAGTCATAGTTCGCTGGTTCCCGACGTTCCCGAGGAGCCTCGAAGTAAAGGATTGTCTACGGATACGGGGAAAGCTATTCATTTCAAAGGTTCTCTCTAATGACACCCTCCTTTTTTTCTCCCGACATCGTGCGACTGTGTAAAGTATATTTTTACCCCGCTCCTTCTGCTTCTTCCGTTTCTTTTTCTGTTCTCAACAACTTCGGCGAACGCCAGGCGCCACTGACGAGTTTCCGGCCCAACGTGCATCTCTTTGACTCCTGGCGATCAGAGGCGACTGTTTATCAGCCCCGCCGCAGGTGGTTGCTTCGACATTCCGGACGGTTTCTCATAACGGATTAAGAAATTACTCTGAAACGTCATTTTTTAACGACCAGCCCGTGTTTTTGGCTGACCACGAGGGAGCCCTATCCCTGTTAATAAGACTGCGGGACCCCGCCGGTGGCTGATAGATTGGTCGAAAGTTACACCACGCCGCAGGTACCGAAGGGTCGAATGGAGGATAATTTATATCTCATACCCAGAAGCTACTTGTCATCGACTCGATCCGGAGATAAGAAAACGGTCGTTTTTAAAACCTTGGCTTATTAACCACGAGCTGATATTCTCGAAGATAGTATAAAAGACCGGTGCTCGGACCGAAGAAATAACACCGGAGTTTCTATAATAAATTTTCTTTCGTTTAGTACGCGGATAAATAGGATTTAAAAAGGTGGTTTCTTCATTTTTTCGAGCGATTTTCAAGCCGACTAAAGACTTTCATTCGTTGTGATATTTACATAAAATTCAGGAAGATTCGCGTTGGAATTTTTAAATCAAATTCCTTATCGAACAGCGAGAATTAGGGAGGAGGGTGAAAACGAAGGTGTGTCTATCCCTCGGAGGTAACGAGCTCCTAACGGGAACCACCTCCGACCTTTTTTCATCGTCCCTCTTTTTTTTCTTTCTTTTTTTTTTTTGACTGTAAAACCGAAGCACCGAACCCTCGCCAAATTCTGAACCTTCTACCTTTTACCATGCGCCCGCACCCGATACCCGGGAAATGAGAAAATGAGAAAATGATAAGAAAATATATTCTACATATAAAAAAGCGATGGAGCAACGCGCGCACTTGGGATGGGAACTTGAAACGCGACCCCAAAGAATAGAAAAAAAAAGTATCTTAACCCTGAATTTTTTTGAAGAGGAATTTTGAAATTCTTTAGAAATCAAAATTGACAATTTTTAGAATTCGGAATCTGAAAAAAAAGTTTCGTTTTCGTTTGGAATTCGATTTGATCTTTTTTGGTCTGAGGATAACGGCGCCATCTCTGATTATTGTTCATTCGATATTATTTTTCTTTATTTTTCTTCATTCCTGTTTCCCGTTCTCCTTCCTCTAGTCGAGCCCTCCATTAGTGTCGCCGATTCTGATAGGCAAACGAGAATCAAACCCCAGACGCAGACGCGACGCGACTCAATCCTGCCTCTTTTTATCTGAAAAAACTTTCAACAGTTTTGAATTGTGAATTCAAGACTGCGATTGGACGGATTTCAAGATGTCTCGTTATCATGATATCGTCATCGTTCCAAACTCCTTCTACTTATTTTTTGCTTCTTTTTTCTCATTTAGATCCTTTTATATTATACGTCTTCGACTACCGCACGAGTGTTTTGGTTATGAGAAGAGAATTATTCACCTTCTCCTTCTCTAACTTGTAATAAAATACAAATATAAAACCTGATCCTCTTCAACTCCGTCGTTGTTTATTATTCATAATTATCTCGATCCCGTGGAGCAAAGACCCAAATTAAAAGGGTTAAATTACATAGAAAATTCTTGAAATCACCAGCTAGATAAAAAAATGTATCGTTATCCTCTTCACTCTATTTATTTATCTTATTTTGCGAATATCTTCCTTCCTGTTGCTCCTAGCTCAAAAACGATGAGGACTATTCTTGAAGCTTATCAAATTTTCTGAAAAAAAAGTTCAAACAATTTTCCGCGTAGATTCAACAGTTTAGGAGAACAGTACATTCAAAATAGTTGAAATGGCAAACTAGACAAAACAATGCTCTTCGCTCTATTTTTATCTTGTTTTGCGAATATCTTCCTTCCTGTAGCTCCTAGCTGAAAAATGATAATGACTAATTTTGAAGCTTATCAAATTCTCTGGAAAAAAGGTTAAAAACACTTTTTTGCCTAGATTCAACCGTTTAGGAGAACAGTACAATGACGAACCAGACAAAAAAAATGCTCTTCACTCTACTTTTAATCTTATTTTGCGAATATCTTCCTTCCTGTTGCTCCTAGCTCAAAAACGATAAGGACCATTCTTGAAGCTTATCAAATTCTCTGAAAAAAAGGTTTAAACAATTTTCCGCGTAGATTCACCAGTTTAGGAGAACAGTACATTCAAAATAGTTGAAATGACAAACTAGACAAAACAATGCTCTTCACTCTATTTTTATCTTGTTTTGCGAATATCTTCCTTCCTATAGCTCCTGGCTGAAAAATGATGATGACTAATTTTGAAACCTATCAAATTCTCTGAAAAAAAGGTTGAAACACTTTTTTGCCTAGATTCAACCGTTTAGGAGAACAGTACAATGACAAACTAGACAAGAAAAAGGCCCTTCACCCTATTTTTATCTTATTTTGCGAATATCTTCCTTCCTGTCGCTCCTAGCTGAAAAACGATAGGGACTAATCTTGAAGCTTATCAAATTCTCTGGAAAAAAGGTGCAGACAGTTTTCCGCGTAGATTGAACGGTGTAGAAGATATTCAGGCCTGATTTGTCGTCGTTCACTTTTTATTGCCGGTACGTACGCAGATAGTGCAGAATGATTATCGCGGTGTCGGTTCACCGGATCATAAAATACGTATATAAATAACGAGATAATAATTGCGGAGTGGTGAAAGCGAACGGGTAGTATTATTACGTGCGTGTAACGACGATATTTATAACATGTAGGTGGGTACGCGATACGCACGTACCTCGAATGTAGCAAACACCTGTTTCCGTCGAGAGACTCCTGCATCGTTATATATTTATTGGGCTCGTATAACGAGTCGAGGATATAGTTAAATTTTTGGTTACGATTCGATGATCGAAAAAAAATATTAAACAGTAAAAAAAATGTATAAATTATAAATTATAGATTTATTGGCATCTGAATGAACTGATTAGCATGTTTCCGAATATAAATGTTCAGCTCGAGGCATTAAATCAGTTGAAAGTGGCGCGATCGGGATCGTCGTACGGATCGTTATAATAAAAACGTAACGGTGTTGTACGGGAGACCCGTTAAATATGCATGAGGTGAAGGAGAGTCACGGCGGTACTCGAGAAGTACAATCGGCGGAAAGGATCTCTCACTGCAGATTTATTAAGTGTTTTGATATATATATAGAGAAAATTCTTTCATTTTTATTTTCCCTTAATTTTCTTTCCACACTTTTTGTTTCATTTTATTTCATATTATTTTCTATTTTCTTCATTTCTCTTAACCCGCGCTTCTTTCTCGAATGCTAATCCCTACTTCGATCTTTTTATTTAATTTTATTTATTACTTCGCAATTTAACGACCTGGAAAATAAATTCATAGATCATTATATCAAGTATTTAATTCATCACTGTATTAGTAGATTTTTTCACAATTATCAAAACTCACCCAGTAGAATTACTTTCCTCAAATAAATTTTCTAATTTTTTCAATTCCTCGCATCCCCTTTTTTCATATCTATTCATTTTTTTTCCCCATTTCAATGATCGTTAGCTCTTGTTTAATTTTTATTAAGGTCTGAAGTTTTACCGAATCATTGTTTAAACATTTAATTTCATGTATATTTGTTCAATTTTATTTCATTCTTATTCATATTCCTTCATTCATTATCGACTAATTAAAAACTTTTTTAGCCAAAGGTTTTTGATTCATTCTCTATCTCGTATCTCTTATATTTTAAAAATCGTCTTTGTATAGTTAAATAAAATTTTATCAAATCAAATCTCAAATCTTATCATAAAATCATACAATATTCAGAAACGTATCATTTTTTTATTGCTTTATGAATGCCTGATAAAAAATTTGATATCCTATAATTGGATAGAGACAAAATCCTCTCAAATTTTATTGAACCTGGTATAAAAAAAATGGGAAAGTATCGTTTTCCACTTTCAAAGATCATCGAAATCGAAAAAAAAAATTTCTCTTCTCATGAGACCCCGCAGATAACAAATCGAAAAGGTGGTTTCGCCCCGACATGTCGACAGACCACGTCTTGAATTTCGTTATCCCGAAGCTCATCAAATGATGCCGATCTAGCACGTCCGCAATGAGAACTGCCCACGATAGCCGTAGGTGACTCGGTGCTGATTGGCGGTCACTCGTGCAAGACCGTTTGTGAGCTGGCTCAAAGTTGTCCCGCCTAAGGGCGACATGTGGATTACGGGGGCAGGTGATACACTCGCCTACGTACAGGCTCGCTCTGCTCTCCACTTATCGTTCTCATCCGCCATTGAAGTACGATAATCGAAGAAATGAATTGAGAAGTGAATAAAAATCTAACAAAATTTTTGTGTCATAAAAAACGTCCAATTACTCGAATAAAAATATTGATCTCGGTATCACGACCCGCGATAAAACGTTTGAATCGCAATAACGACGTTGTCCCTCGTTATCCGAGCCTCTCGAGTATTCGATAGGGTGAAATCCGCTACCAGACCTCTCTCTTGATATACCTAAATAAAATTTTATTTCTTCTTAATTTTATTTCACGAAATTATATACCAAAAGGAAGAAATGTGGAATAAAAAAACGTCCAGCGGAAAATTAAAATTATTTTCACGTGATTGGTTTGAATTTTATCAAACCTGAAGAAATTTTATCGAACAATGTAAATTCTGTATGGTTTTAGGAAAATTTGATCATATATTCAACCAGATTGGACATAATTCGATAAAAATTGAATATTTCATGATTTTATGTGTAGAAACAAAATGAACAATTCAATAAAACAATGAAAAATTATGCGTGTGTCTGAATTCTGTATGATTTTTCTGAAAATTTCATCAGATTTGAAGTAATTTGATGGAATTCGATATTTTACGATTTTATAGAGACAAAATTGAGATAGAATTAAATTTTGGTCTATAACAATAAAAATTAACCATATTTTTCGTGGCTCAAGACGAATTACCACACGGCAAAGGGGCGGGCGTAGCCGCCTCTGTCACTCGCGCCCGTGGCGCTGCAAATGGTCGTAAGACATTACCTTAATTGCTCCCGGTACGCACGATACTCGCCTCCCACACCGGTCTAAGTACACGCTATATAAACCATATACTATAAAACCCCCAACAGTCAGCGAACACAGTACAGGGAAGTTTGTCGACTGGCGACACGGGTGGGAGAGGAGAGGTGTTTACCGCCGGAGATATGAATATTTTAAAAGCCTCGAACGTGACCGTGCCTCTGCCCTAGCTCTGGCACGTATATACCGTGTCATTTCGTGGATGGTCACGATGCGGACTCCTCCTGCCCATATGCAACTTAGATGACACTGATTTTTCGAGACCAATAACGCATTCTGCTTTCTATCCAGAAACAATTGATGCGATCTGAGTTGCATATATTCAGGAGTCCACGAAATCACACGGTATATATTTCACCACCTTTGATCACATGTATGTAAAATCGACGATAATCGATGAAATGCAACATTTTAGGGTGCTATGGTAGATTTGACTCTGGAGAATCCGGAGATCCTTCCGAGATCCTTGTTTAACTCTATAAAATGCTGCATTTTGTCCTTTACCTACGAAATTTAGGCGCTATAGAGGATCTAAATTTTTTATAGTAAAATATTTCTCGGCTGAGGTACAAAATTCGTGTAGAATAAAAAACTTAGATTTATGGTCAAAGGGAGAATGGAAAAGAGACGAAAATCTATAAGGAGATAAACTCACGCTGGAATCTGAAAGACGTTTTTCAAAGTTTCGTCAAGTTTTTGAACATCTTAAATCTTGTATATTTAAACGGTATTCTGAATCGCAAAAAAAAAGATATGAAATTGGCAGTGAAGGGATTTAATTGACTTCGATCTAGAGATGGAATTGATTGTCAAAAATTAATTTTTTACACTGGATCATATAGCAATGAAAAAAACTCAAATAAAAATCAATAGACGGCGTAATAAAGTTAATATCATCAAGATTTTTAATAAAACTAATTAATTGATGATATGAAACTAGCAGCGAAGGGATTTCATTGATTTCATTGATTTCAATAGAACTGATGATAAAAAATGAAATTTTTATGATCATTGTAGATTGAAGTGAAAAACGACCCGATGAGTGATCAGGATCAGAAACAGTGGTTCAAGCAGGTCTGCGCATTTGTGCAAATCGTGTGACCAGAGGCGACATTTAGGTACCTGTATAAATTGCAGCCTTCGTGGTTCGTACAAATACCGGTGTGTACAGTCAGAAATTGGTGCCAGAGGCCTCCCACGCACCTGCCGCTGTTCAATCTTGTGTAATTTCCCTGCAAACTGGGGCATACGAGATTCGCAGACAATCTTTAGCATCAATTTGAGAAACTTTCCATTATCTCAAATCGCTTTCTTGTTTTATCAGATTTCTAAACTGAAACAGCGTCGATTTTCTCCTGCTCCGAAGACAGTCCCCGGATTGAGATTGAGAAAACAGAGTCGATCCTGCCGCATCCTAATTAACGTCCCGTCGCCGCCCTCGGTGGTAAATTTTCTGATAGACCGACGAAGGTGAGGCTCGTTATTCATCCTGTGTTTTGTTATCATTAGCGTAGACCCTGGAGCTCGGATGGTGGATGGTGGAGAGGCAATAATTTAATGGTTGATTTTTAAGAAAGTTATATATAATGATTATTATAGACAGTAATTAAAGCACATTGGTCGAATAATGACGGGACATTATTAATTGGCCATTAGGTTCGATCGCCTTCTCCTCCTCCTTCTCCTTCACCTCCGTCTCTAACGAAAGCAATTCGCCTCCGCCTTCTATGGTTCAAACAAATTACCACCGGTGATCAGAATCACCGATAATAAAACATACCCGCAGAGCCATTTGAATTAGCTCTAGCCTTCCTAGAGGCTTGCACAGAAAAAAAAGCAGAAAAAAAAAAGAAAACTTTCGCACGACATATACAACATAGCTTACGATATTTACCATTAGCTAACCACAGGCTCTAGGCTCATGATTGTACACCGCGGCTACGTAACTCAGGCTCGCGAACAACGATGAAATGATTATACCATCATAATTACCTTTGCACAGGTGCACTACATATCGGGAGAAAAATCAAGAATGAAAAAAAAACGCGAAATTACACACGATTTTCTTTTTTCAATCACGAAATTAAAAAAATTTTTGCGTTTCAGAAACTAAAATCAAATTTTGTGTCAATTTTTTTGTATTCATTTTGATATTTTCTTCGGAATAATTAATTTTCTTATCTTCTTGAATGAAAACTCGTAACTTTCAGTGAATCATGCCAAAAAAAATTTCTCTTTCACAAAAAACCGCTGAAAGTTTTCTCAATTTTGGATTCATTGTGACATTTTCTCAGAATAACAAATTTTTTACAATATCGATTTAACGAATAAAGGGAATCTAAAATCAATTAAATATCATAAGCGTAAAATTAACCCGGAAAATTATCTAGTCAATCACACCAAAATTTTCTGTCTCAAAAAGTTCATTCAAATTTCTATTTATTTTGATAAATCTTTTTGATTCGGATTAGCTAAAAATTCGAATCGTGGAATCAATAAAAAAAAAAAATTAATAAAAAATTTACCCTAGCAAAAAATCGCTCAAATTGTGTATAATCATTTTTTTTTCTTTTGCTTGACTCAAGTTATCAAAATAATTTCTATGCTGCCTTGGATGATTGAAAGAAAAAAATATTATAATATAAAGTGAGTAAAAAGTCGATCAAAAATCGGCACAAAAATTTGGGTAGATCACACTAAAATGACGTCTTAAAAACAAAAAATCTACTCAAATTTTTTGTGATTTATGAAATTTTGCTTCACTCAAACGAACCAAAAAAAAATAAAAAAAATTGTGTATCGTTGCATGATAAAAGGAAAATCAATTCTAAAATTGTAGTGAATTTTTTTTTTGAACAACAGAAAACTTTCTGTATATTTCTGAACATTGAGTTGAGATCCATATCGGATCGTAGCTCGAGTTAATGAAACCCACCGTAAGTAGGAACAAGAAGAATAATAGTAGGTTAATACAGGGTGGCGTATATCCGTGAGCCCGCATGCTCCGCCCACGTGCTCCCCCATTGTCCTTCGCCCTTCAGCGTTTCGGCCATCAAATATTGATGCCACGTGAGGCGATTCCCGCACCGTACCGCGTTCCCCGTTTCCCGTTTCCCGTTTCCCGTTCCACGTGCGCGATGCGAGGGTGAGGTCTGAGGATAAGCTCAGGGGTAAACTTCGACGGAAGCCATGTTGTCATCGGCTGATTACAATGGCAGATAGCGACATCCTCGTACCCGAAGGCCCTTCATTCTTTATTCCACTGATAATTACAGACGCCTGCCCTCGCGCTTCCCGGATGAAAGAAGAAAACGGTTTCACTTTCTCAGCTCTTGATTAGGTCGAGGTAATTAGCCAATAAAAAGAACAGAAAAGGTTAAAAAGAGTGTAAATTGAGTTCTGATTCAATTTTGAGACGATTCGTATCGTTTTACGATCGCTGAGGTTTAAACGTCATAAACAAGTTATAGGAAGTCGCTGTTGGGTTGTTATTTAATACAGGTGTGAAAATTGTCTTGCGTAAGCGAATTAGAAATGATCGTTAAACGCCTCGTTAATTACCGTAATCTTACACCACCCGAACTAACCGAGGTTATGGTGGATATTAACTGGTATCTTTCAAGTAATATCAAGTAAGTACAGGGGCTTAGCTCGGCACACCACAACCAGACCTGGGTAATCACACCGTTCACTAATACCGAGCGTTGAGGCTCCGATGTTGTATCGTTACCCGTTTCATTACCGCAAACGCAAAGCCCATGAAAAAAAAGGAAAGTAAAAGTAACCGAATAAACATGATGAAAGAAAGAAAAAAAAATGTGTAAAAAATCCGCAAGGATCGAGTCGTTGAAGTCACCCATTGACTTCATGATTGAAAAAAATCGACATTCTTGAAAACGATTTTTTTTTCAATAATTCGTTGAGTTGGAGAATTTATAAAATAAAAAAATGTAACTCATATAGTGGTATTCAATTTTTGAATTATGTGTTTATTTCGTTGGATGAGTATGATATTGGTTCAGAAGGAAAGTTTTTTTCGCGGTGTCCGTTGTTTATTTCTCTGAGCTGACGTTTTTTTGGAGATGTTTGATGAAAAACATCTAATATCGATGAATCGGACTAGCGTTCGTACTTTTCCATCGAAATTTCACGATATTGTATGAAAATTATGTTCATTTTGGCACTTACACCGTTTCCGTTCCCTCCCTCGTCCGCCATTTTGCCCCGTAATATTTGAACATTTATACGAATTTGGAAATGTATAACCGAATCTTGTTCATTAAGGTTCAAGCTTTCGATTCATATTTTTTTCATAATTTTAGCATCGCAATTGCGTTCTTAACCACTATCCAAAGTAAAAAGAAAAGTTGGCACGAAACGTGGCACTTACACTGGCACGAAAACAAATCGACTTTCGCGAACCATTTTCTTGAAGACGGATGGCTGTATTGAATCGGTTCTTGCGCCATTTCAAAGAGCTCGAAAAACTGTACAAAGTACTTTCTCAGATTAAAAAAAATTAGTTCGTAGAATTTTGGGACAGTTTTTTTGCTCTCCTGAAAAATCATTATGATGGCACTTACATCGTTCTGCCGTGCCACCCTTCAATTCTTGACAAAGTTCGATACTTGTCGAATTTTACTTTATTATCTCTTTTCGCAGTCTGGTCCGTTGCAAACTGCGCCCCTAATAGATATAAATGAAAAATAATCTTGTCACTCTTTTCTCTCCCCGTTCCTTTCGAGCTGGAGGTCGTTACGTCGTAACGTAATATAATTGCTGCACAGCGGCTAAAGTTCCTCGTATTTTTTTTTCCTTCTCTCTTTCTCATTATCCATTTGCGTTCATTTCTAGCCATTTTGTTTTCATCATCCGAGATTTTATTTTATTCGTAATATTCACATAGGGGTAGGAAGCGAGAATGAGAAAAAGAAGAAGAAGAAGAAGAAGAAGGTACCTTCACCCATCCCACGGTATCGCGTCAAAATTTGTATTTTCATTTATTAGAATTCCCGAAACTACTGTTCCAAGGGAGAAAGTCAGTTGGTCCAGAGGGAGGTAAATAAAGAGTAGAAATAAACACAGGGAGGAAAGAAAGCAGCTCGTTAGGGGACCCCCACGAGTTTCCAAGTACCACCAACAGCAGCGACTGTTGTACCACTACCATTGCACTACCGTTACCGTTACCATTAACATTCGCGACCCAAACGGCACGCCAAACCACGAATATCGTCATTCGCGGGGATTCTGACCCCTCTGCAACGGTATTCTCAAACTTAATTTTTAATCCGCTAAATTCAAGATCGAAGGATTTAAAGTCGATTTTTGTTCGAAGAAGTTAGAAATAAAATTGGTCCTCCAGAAATTTCACGTTAGTCTCAAAAATTTCTTTCATCAGATTTCAGGATTGAATGAAAAAAATAAATAAAAAGTACATGTTCAATGTTCAAGTAACATTAATTTGTGTTACAATATCGACTGAAAAAATCAAAAATGTTAAAATGGCACAAATACAAGTGAAAGTGTAACATATCGAAAAAAAAGAAAGAAAAAACTAGTTCTCGTGAATTTGCTTTCAAATTAAAGGAAATGGTACCTCACGAGTTTTTGAGTCAATATTGAAGAATCGAGATTTTTTTAGTTCTTACACTTTGATTCTGGGGGAAGGTACGATTTCTTCCAAATATTTAGAATTTTCCAACAGCGATTACGTAAATCATACTCATGATTCGCAAAACATAAAACATGATAAAGATCTATAAGATTAACTTGAAGAAAGTGAAAGATACAGAAGAGGGAATACACAGTTAGCTTGACGATATAATTAAAGGTTAATTGGTTCAATTCGCTCTAAAGTAGGAGAAATAGAACATGAAATCGAAAATGAAGTGTTTTATTCAACGTCTAATTCAATTAAGGATGTATTGGCCGTACAATCTGAACCAAAAATGATTCTCGTCGGCAAATTGAGTACCTTATGGTAAGACAAAAATCGGAAAAAAATCAACCATGATAAAGATGATAAGTGTATTCATTTTAAATAATAATAATAATGCCCGAAAGTTATCAATAAATCGGTTAAACAGAACATTGTTCAACAAATTCTCTGGTAACGTTATTTTTTTTCATCTCAAACGAATGCCCTAATTTTTCTGAACACGAATGCATTTTTTAAGAATTTTGTCACTATTTTGAAATTTCCGTTTTCGAAAATTTGTAGAGGCTGTATTTACGAAACTGATTTGTTCCACGCTCCGGAAACTTCGGAATTATAATTTACATCGTTTCACAAAAATATATCCAAAATTCAGATTTTTTTTCCATCCTTCAAAATTTGGAAATTTTCGAAAACGAAAATTTCAAAATAGTGACAAAATTCTTTAAAAATTCATGTGTATTCAGAAAAATTAGGGCATTCATTTGAGATGAAAAAAAAATAACGTTACCAGAAAATTCGTTAAACAATGTTTTGTTTAAACAATTTATTGATAACTTTTGGGCATTATTATTGTTCAAAGTTGATACTTTGATCGTCTTAATTGTGGTTGATTTTTTTCCGATTTTTATCTTATCCCGAAGTACCTAATATATTTGTCGACGAGAATCACTTCTGTTTGAGATTAGGGGAGACCGGGGCTAGTTGTCACACTTTTTACTCTCTGATTTTTAGAATTTTTCCAAATTTTTTTTTCGCAAATCTTGAGATGGGGTATTGTAGATGCATCCTTTGCGCACCTACAGAACATTTTTGGTTATTCTAAAGCAAGTCTGAGTAGGTTTTTTCGAATTTTCAAAAAAATTCGCGGAGTGTGACAACTTGCCCCGAGGCGGGGTAAGTTGTCACAGACCCCGGGGTAAGTTGTCCCGAGTATTTTAAATGGCGAAAACGGGTTTCATTGTATTGTCTCCTGGAAACCACGAAACAGTCAACCTAGACTCCGAACACCCCACAAACCATGCGAAATCCCACCCAGACTGCGAGAATCTTGAGAAAGTTGACCTCAACTCAAAAAACCATGGTCAAGTCAAAATTGGGTGAGTTTTTACACGTGACAACTTGCCCCAATAATTTTGTGACAACCTGCCCCGACCCGCTATTTTGTTTAAAAATTTGCACATCTTGCTGACCCGCCATTCAAATATCAACAATATGCACGTCAAATGAAAGCGTTAAGAATAACCTTTCCGAATATCGTGTAGCGAAATTTCTCAAGGCAGTCTAGAAAATGAGAAAAAACATATTCGAAGATGGAAAATAATTACTTTTCAGGTCCGATTTCAGTTTATCGATCACTGCGAGGCCGAATATGATGCGATATTCAATTTAACGACATTAGTTTGTTTCAAACACCGAACTACAACTTTGATCTATAGAACCGTTCGATCTGTTATCTAGCGGTGGAGATATGGACACTGTGACAACTAACCCGTGTGACAACTAGCCCCGGTCTCCCCTATACGGCCAATACGTCCTTAATCACTCGAAATCAAACGTTAATAAGGGACTAGTTAGAGGCACAGTTTCTAACGCCTAATTGTCTTGCTACAGCTACTTCAGTCTTTCGGGGTGAAAATGGGTGAAATTTCTACAATCGTGAGATGAAGACTCATAATTCGCATGAACGAAACAGACACAGTACATGTTACACTTCGAAGTCACTCTTCTTCTCAAATGATGCATTTTCGGTTCAGAATTTTTTACCACAGGTTTTTTACACCTGAAAACGTGTGAACTTTTCTACTCGATGATTCTGTTTCATCAGCTGGACTCGAGGATCAGAAATATACCTAATTTTTGCAGAAAAAAAAAATGATCGACTCGAAATAATCTCGTGGTGTGTCTTATTCCCCGAACATCCCATCCTTGGCGTCTTGTCAAAAGGATCTCGCTTCCGGTTCCTCGATTCCGCCGCCGCCCTCCCGGCCCTAATTTCCTTCGAGCCTGAAGGCGAAAGCGGCACGTCGTCGAAAAAAAAACGAACTCCTGAGGTTGCGCCTGAAAAATCGCAAATTTCTCCATATCCTCTTCTTCGCTATTTTAAACTCCTTTATTTCTTCCCACACGGAAGAGAGAAAAAAGAACATGGCTGCCATACGGCCCAGGCTCTCAATTCTTCAGTTTCGGATCGAGCGGGGGAGGGTAGTTTCCGAAGAGGGGTTCGGTCGCGACGCACGAATAAAAACGCCTCATTCACTCTCTGTCTTTCTCTCTCTCTCTCAGCCCAGGGTGGGTGCCGCGACCTGAGCTTCGAGGGGTGGTACGAGGGTTACACGGGCGACTCGTGATCTGATCAATAAGCCTGGCATAGGGGGATTGTTCGGCGACAGATTTTTCGCGCGCCTTTCCTTCAGCTTCGACGTTTCAGTTTTTTTTTTCCCCCAGATTTTTCACCAGCGATTTTTTTATACGAAATACGAAATAGAAGGTTTAAAAAATTGTTTTCTTTATTTTCTTTTATTGTTATTATTTCTGCGCATCGACGCGATATTTTAGCACTTTAAAAACGACGGAATTCACCGACTCGGGACAAGGTTTGCGCGTTCTTTCCTTTTTTTTTTTTAATTTTTTGTCTGGACGCGAGACCGTGAATCGTGATACGACTGAAAGCAAGGCGACCGGCTAGGGCTTCACGGTTCTCGAGCTTCTTACACCTACAGAGTTCTAAAAAAAAGAGCTGGAAATATATTCATAAATCACGAAGTGTATTGAAATCCTTGGAATTGGAAATTTCGCAAGGAAATCTTAGAGTAAAATCGCAACGGAAAATCCCGTATAGAATTTTATCAGACGATTATTCGGCATCGTCGTTTACCGTTGCGAAAAATAAATCGCGAGTTTAATTGACGTACACATCAACCGGCGTAGAGGGAAGGAGGAGAAAGACAGGGTAGTGAGTTTCGAGTGGTCGTCGTGTACTTGTCCGCAAGAATGAGGGAGAGAAGTGAAAATTTCATACGAACTTTTTTTTTTATTCTCGTTTCTTTTTCCAACTCTCAAGAGCAAAACAAATGAATAGAGGCAAGAGGGCAGACTGGAGCTGCCTCGACAAATTGGAGGACCTTTCAACCCCCGAACCCGCGAACCTTGTCCTTGTCCACCTCTCTTTTTCCCTCCCCCCCTTTTTTTCGTACACTCTTTACACATATTCCTGTGCAAAAAAAAACACCAGACGTTATTTATACTCGCCAAATAAAGAGATTCAGCGTCGCGTCTTACTTCTCGGAATCAAAGTTTGAATCGAGGTTTTTAACCCTAGAATTTTAGAAGAAGGTGCGAATAATTGCGTTTTTTTCATAATTTCGCAATGTTTGACTGGCGAAAGCTTCTAAAAAAACGTGGCTCAACGAAATATTCTTTCGTCAACGATTGTCTTGATAAAAAAAATAGTGTAAAATCTTGAAAATTTCGATTTTGAGAACGAAAAGAGTCATTTTAGATTCATCGATTCTCTAAATTCAGCAAAAGAGGCTAGACATAAAAAATTTAGAATTCTTTATGGTCTGAGACGGCGAACTAAATTCAGACTCCAAATTTCAGTGACCAATAAGTTATTCGCTTTTACAGTAAAAAAAAATAGCAAAAAGTAGTAGTAACTCTAAGATTGTTCTCGAAAAAATCGACAACTCGCAGTCTATTTTTCTTCAGGGGTTGCAAAAATTCTATCCTATAAATTTTCGCAATTTTTGTCCAATATCCATGTATAAAATTTCGTTGTTATAATAATTTTTATTCTTACAAAAGTGAAACGTTGAGGTCTTTGAATTATTTTACCTCCGATATTTCTCGTTTCCTTGAATAGGGAACGTTCTCATTCTCATTTCTCAGTCACGGATTTGGCCCACCCTTATCCGTGGGCAGGACTTCGCCCGTCGGCGTTTCACCACGTAGCTTGTATACCTCGCCACGACGGTAAAATGAAACTTACTTTATTCTCCCATTCACTAATATACACACATTTCTCTTATACATCATCCTCGTGTGTATATGTGTGTGTGTAATTTTTTTTTTTTTTTTTTTAATATAACGACGGTAATGATGTCAGGGAGAAAAACGCGGACATAGAGAGACCAAAGAGATCGAGATGAAAACACTCCCCGGAATCGAGTATCAAAGGCGGATACAGGGAGCTACTCACTCCGTCGGTGAAATTTAATTGTTTGATATTGTTGTACCTAATTTGAGAAAAATCCGTAGCATAAAGCGGACCAATTAAACCCGACAATTACTCCGGCTAATTAGCCGTGGGGCTCCGAGATACGCCAATTAATTTCTCCTTTAAAAACTTTCTACTCGAATCGTGAGGACGTTTTTAGTATTTATTCAACAGTATCGAAACGAGAGTTCCGTTTTTCCGCAGTGGGGAGAAAATAAAGTGCGGAAAACTCTTGCGGATAAAAAATAATAATAAAGGTATAAGAAATCGTAGCCTAAGGACGGGAGGATGGATACTGCATCCAGGCTCGCAATTATTAACGTCAGGCACAAAGCATGGCGCTCGCATATCTCGAGGGTAATGCCTGGATATAATAATGCCTCGTTGGTTCGGACACAACGCGATATTTTCCCTTCTGAATTATACCTCGTCTCCTTATTTGATTTTTTCTTTTATTCCTTTCTCATGCACTCCTTCGGCTGTGACTCGTTCCAATTTATGCACGAGGTTCAATTCGACTTTTCAAGCCTTGAAACGAATTAAAGAAGTCGCAATTTTCAGTCAATTAGAAGAAAGAAAATCTGAGGAAGACCCGGTGCGGCCCAAGACTCTGCGAAAACGGTTATCCGAGGTCCGGGACTAATTACTTGATTACGTAATTGCCCTACCCCCACCCCCTCGGTCGGTCTCCCTTTTCGACCTTCATCCCTTCTCCCTGACCCGAACCGCAGGGTTCCCTCTTTTCCTCTTTTCCTCTTTTACTCTTTCCTCTCGTTCATTTCATCCCTCAGGCCTCCGGGTATTTAGCGCTAATGTCAAGCCGTTCTTCGAGGCATATCAAATTCCTTGCCTCGACGGACTCGGACCCCTCAACGTTAATCTCATCCAAGATTTCCACCGAATTGTACGACCTACGACAACAATTAGTAAAGAAATCCTTAATTTTTATCGTCATGTACAAACTGGCTAATTCAGGCCCCATCAGATTACTTCGGATCCTTTTCTCTACGGTAGAGAATTTTTCGTTGGA
Source organism: Euura saliciscinereae (assembly GCA_018420115.1). Taxonomy (NCBI): domain Eukaryota; kingdom Metazoa; phylum Arthropoda; class Insecta; order Hymenoptera; family Tenthredinidae; genus Euura; species Euura saliciscinereae. The sequence continues at coordinate 45,315 of JAFFZH010015482.1, read as the reverse complement.
CACTTTTGGCTCTTTTCTTATATGATATCGTCTATTTTAGTGTCTGAAGACATTTTTTCATACTTTAATTCTTCAATTGGTTCTGATAATTGCAAAAAAAAAACGACTGAGTTAATTAATTATTGCGTTTTCGAACGTTGTTTAACAAATTGACTTTCTATCTGATTGGCAAAATTTGGAAATTCACGTTTTTCTATTAATTGTGGAAATTTAGAAATTTTCCATTTCTTTCATTGATTATTCATTGAATTCATATAAATAATTGATATTTGAATTAACTATCAAAATATGAAGATTCACCTTCTTGTTAATTATCAAAACAGAAAAAATTGTCCATCTTTTATTATCGATCGTTTCCTCGATTCTCAATATTAATTATCAAAATTTGAAAATTGTCTTTCTCTGATTTTTCTTCCTCTTCAATTCTGTGACTTTTTTTTTCTTCTCAACGAAAGCTAAGATATTTCTTTACGTATATGTTTTCTACTTACAACACAACAAAAAAAAAGAAAAAAAAACAGTTTCTTATAGAGGTACACACAGCTCCAGGTTTGTCAGGAATAAGGATATACCCATAGGGGGTTGGTGAAAATATAAAAAAAAAAAAAATGAAGTAAAAAAAAAGGAGGGATGAAAAACGGGAGGGCGAGTCGACTCGCCCTATCTGACGTCGCTCATGGAGCTCGTTAGCGTTACCCTTGGCAACACCCTTACCTCGCTAACCACTACTACCACCATCACTAACCCCCCCCAGTCACTGCAACCCACCCACAGCCCCAATATCACCCCTCGTCTTTGGAGCCGAGAGCGCGAGAAAAAATAGGACTACGCGCTTGCGCAGAGTCGCGTAGCCGATCGCCATGTGCAAGAATTAAGGATTTTTGAACAATTTTTATTTTTTCATTCTCTAGTTGGAGATTCTATTTTTTTTTTTCGACAACCAGAATCTCTGAGGTTCTGATTTTTTTTTTCTTCGTGATAATAGTAAGAAATTTCAATTAAATTTATTGCCGAGTGTACTGGGATACAATTAAATGTACGATATTTAATAATGCCGTCTGATTCCCGCCGTATTAAAACTGTACCTTCGGGGATTTCATTAAAATCAAGCCAACTTAAGGGCGGGCGGGGGGGTTATATCCGCTTAGTAAACGTCCCTGTAATTACAACTTGTGGAAAAATGTATTTAACGAATATTCATTTCTTTCTTCTACTCTCACAATATTAAATCCGATATTAAATACCTACTGTGCCCCCGCGCCGCGTGCCACGAAACCAACTCGGCTCATTCAAACGAATAATAATAGGGAACAGACATGAGAAATTAAAAATTATACAGTAGCGATCCCGTCATCCAAACGAAACAACGTTTCAGCCTTTTCTTTTCGTTTCTTTCATTCTACTGAAACTGATAGGGAGAAAAAAATAGGTTCATTTCTGGAAAACCTTAGGGAATGTCTGAACGATTTCTTTTTTTTTTGCCTTTTTTTGGCTCTTTTTCATTATTTTTCTTATACCTACGTGGAGACTGGCGAGGGGGTGATATTTTTTTTCCCCCCGAACGTATTGGCTCGTGGGTCGATGCTGATTTAGCAATTTATGTGCGTAAAATAATTCCTCCACCTCCACCTCCGCGTCCGCGGAGGCGAGGCGGGCCTCAACCTTCTGGTTCGGGCAGTGCCTCGATAAGAGTGAAAGAGAAATGTTGAAAAACTAGGGGATAAAGGTGGACGGAAGATATGGAGATGGAGAGAATTTTTATAAGTAACGTGAAACGGGAAGAAAACCGTTCTATATATTCAGAGAAATGAAAACGCTACTTGGGTTCTCTACATAAAATAGGGCGAGAGACGAAAACGTGACGGTGCTACGTACGACCTCATTGATAATATATTTTCTCTTTCTTCTCTTTTATACAGCGATCTTTGCCAATTTGAAAAAAAAATTGCGGATAATCAGATTCTGGTTATTTTGAAAATTTTGGATTTTATACACTTTTTTTTCTTGTTATAATTGTACACGAATTATAGCCGATGAGACGAATCAAATGTGACAAAGTTATGACGTCACCCTTGTTGAAATTATACAGCAATAACACTGAAAAAAGGTTATCAGTAACGATGATTAAAGGTTGATTTGCAAAAAGGATTTTTCTCCATTCGTCTAAGTGTTGAAATCGACACACAAGCGTTTTTGAAAGATTAAAAAGAATGTCACGTTACTTTTGACAGAAAGATAAAAGTTAATAGCCTCGATGCCAAAGAAAAGTCAGAGAATTCGAAAAATGAGGAGAAAAGTTTTGAAAAACCTTCAGAAAATTGAGATAAAATCACCAGATTGAAATTACGTTCGGGAAAAATTTAAGAAATTGGCAAAAAAAAGTCTTCAAAATCAGGAAATCTTTCAAATTGTCAGGAAAAAAATTGATCCCATCGTTAATCTCTGTGGCTTATTCAAACAAAATCGATGCATCGATTGTATTCTAAAATTTTTGGTGATAGACTATATATGACCTATAATTTTGATCAAGGAATTGAATTAAAAAATGGGGGAATTTAATGAGGGAAATAATTCAATATTGAATTTAGAAATTATTTCCTTATACCTAAAATTTTCAAATTCACAAAACCAAAGGAAAAAAAAAGTATTTGCATTCTAAGATTTAATTTCTACTGTCTTTCTATACGATTCAGTCGATCGTCGCATCAAGCTTTCTCATTTTCTCCATTATCCTCTGCAGCATCCACTGAGTATAAAGTTACCATCCACATCCTCACTCACCGTGTACAATAAAGATACTTACTCTTATTCCGCCAAGAGGCAAAAGTGCCCCGATATCGCGGGATAGGTAGAAAGAAAGAAAAAAAAAAGAAGAAGAAGAAGCCCCAAAATAAGATGAAAAAAAAACGGTCTTCCCAGTTCAAAGGAGGGGGTTGGTGGGGTTCCTGCGTCACTGTCAGTGGTGTACCTTCCCGCCCACCCCCGCAATCTCTTTCTCTCTGCTTTTTTTTTATTCCACCGACCTCTTTCTCATCCTCGACGATGACGTCGCCCGTTCCATCTTAATATTATTATTTCATTTCGCGGGAGCTCCGCGCGTGGCGCAGGTTTTTTTTTTTAGGGGGGGGGGGGGGGTCGCTGTACCTAATCGTGCGAGTGGGTCCTATCTCCTCTCACACCACCCAGCCCCCCATTCCTTATTTCTGGCTACCCTCTTCCTCGTTCTACTTTGCCTCTGCATTTTTTTTTCTTCTCCTTATTCTTTTTCTCTTCGCCCAAAACCATTCGGCTCACTCCCTTTTTGTGCACCCCCGGAGCCCCGGGGCTCCCGCCGAAACCCCTCGCGCCATGCTACTCTTCGCTCCACCTAACGTCGTATTTTTTTATATATTTTTTCTTCTTCTTCTTCTCCTTCTTCTTCCTTCTCGTCTTTATTCTCGTAGCAAGGAACCTAAAGCCTATACCGCTCCGCGCCACTTACGGATCAATAGAGTATGGAAGATGAATGTGCGGTTCTGGCTCGAAGGGAACGAACACTCTTTACCTCGTGGGTTAAGATAACGCGTCTGATGATATAAGATAACGGAGGACTTTCGACTTGGCTACGTTGGCTAGAAGCAGCTCTGGGGACGATATGATTTTTTTTTTTATTTAATACTGTCTTTCAGGTTTTTTTCAGTCTTCTTTGGGGTTGATAGAGAAAATAATCTTTCCCCGGTCGAAGACAAATGAACGAAATGAATTTGATTCAATAGATTCTCCAATTTACAAGACAAAAGATCGATAGAGTCACATAAATGACTGATTTTTCAAATTCAATCTTGCGAAGAAATTATTATTATTTTTTCTCAATAATGAAATGAAATTTTCAAAATTCTGTTTCGATCTTAACTGTCTCGTATCAGTTTATATATGATAAGAGAATTTGAAGGACAACGAGTTTGCCATAAATTGTGAAAAACCATCCAGAATCTTTCGATTCGTAGCCTCGATTTAAAAAACATCGTAGATTCAAGTTTGAAATTTTTTAGACAATTTTGAATTTTTCCGCATTAGATTTTCTGTGCTTTTCCCTTTTTTTTCTTCTTTGTCCATCGTCGGTGATTTCCGCACTTGGGGTATTATGGGTATTTATTATCGTTTTGTACAATCTCAAGGATCTAATTACCCGAAGTCTTCCATCTGCTGCAGTCAGATTGAACGCGGGTAAAACTCGAGGAAAATACCTACCTACCTACCTACCTACCTACTCTCTCTCTCCTATACGTTTTCCTCTTTTTTTCCCTTTTAAATTTCTCGATTTATCTCATCCTCATCCTCATCCTCGATCAGATAACTCGGACTTAAATCACCGGCTTACACGTCTGATTCGCGTGGATCGTGATTAACGACCCCGCCATTATAAAAAACTACGGTCCTTCGGAAACCGACGATAAACTCTAAACTCTTATACCTGCACACCGATAATTCTAGAATAAAAGATCGCAGAAATTACTCGCGAGATAATTTCAATCGATTACTAATTTTTATTAGAAAATAAAGAAACTCGATTTCCGAATCAACGATCTGAGATCTACCGGCATCGCGGCACGTGGGTTAAGATACTCGAAGACGCGAGAACGGGTTAATGCTCACCGGTCGGGGTCTCACTTGGGACTGGCCTCCATTCTCGGTTCGCATTTGGGTAGCATCCGTGTTCGTATTATGCATAGCGTGATATTAATTCGGAGGTAGTTGCAGGGGCACGTATCAAATATATTCTACATATGCTTAAGTACCCACACACGTGGTGTCTCGCCTCGTATGCAGATTGGTCACGAATCTCTCAACCCGTTTTCATTATTTCTTTCCTTTTCATTTCATTTTATTCACAACGACTGAGCCTCGCTCTTGCACCGTTCACAGGCGTTCAAATTACCCTGATTCGAACCCTCTTCGTTTCTGTCTTGTTATTTTCACTCAAGATGGGAAAAAATGGTAACACAGTAGAAGGAAATTCTGATTTGAAGCAGAAGAACAATTTTTTTTTTAAGAATAAAGCGTGAATCAAGTTTTCTCAGAATAAAATAAAATGAAGGAGCAAAAAAACAGAATTTATTAAGGATTAAAATTATCTAAAATCTATCCACCATTTTAGAACCTGAAAGAATTTTGCAAAAGTTATACGAAACAAAGTAATTCAATGAGGGATTGAAAATTCTGTTTGATTTTCTACTTCTTTTGTGAAAATGATCACATAAATTCGATATTAGAAATTGAGTCTCGCAAAATATTGAAGTTTTCTTATGATTTTCTTCTTTTCCATTCGAATATTTGAATTCCACATCTGTCTTTTGTAATCTTTGATATAGAACCTTGATAAAAATTATCCCAAGCTACTACATGATTGAAAATTTTTATCATTCCACGAATTTACAATCTCAAAAATGTCTTCGAGTATCTTTATACTTTTTTTTATCGCCTGTATCTCGCTTGCGGTTACTCCTGGGTGAAAAATCATATGAACCGATTTTGAAGCTCTTAAAATTCTCTACAAAAAAGGTCATTACAATTTTGGGCGTGAAATGGACAGTTTGAAAGATGTAGAGGCTTGAAATTATTATATCTTCTCAATTCAAGCAAAAAAAGGGAAGAGCTCTATATAGGTACTCTTTTTTTTCTAATTCAATGAAAAAACGTAATTTACATACCTCCGAGTATATATGATACGTGTACCTGTGTGTGAATTGAAAGGTTCGTTATTCGGCCCTCATATACTGTCCCCTTCCGCCGCTCCATGGCCACGTACCACCCGGCCGAAAAGCGTTTTTATCACAGCTTTGTTCTAGTCCCAAAAGGAAGCAGCCCTTTATGCACACATCGTCATCACAATGTGTCGTTTTTTCATGTCCTGAGGCCTGCAGCAGCAGCAGCAGCAGCAGCAGCACCGGGGAATTTTAGTTCCTCCCATGTATGTCGCTACCACCTTGAGATTCGGTCTCGGGACTAGACCGAGACCATTGATATTTATCAAAGGCGGTTGACAGAAAACGGAAACTGAAATGTAGAAAAAAAAAACAATGTCTAAACGACGGTTTTTTAAAGAATTATCCCCTTCTGTTTCGGCGCCCGATATCTCACTTCCGGTTGCCCCTGGGTGAAAAACTGTCTTCACTAAACTTGAAGCGCGTGAAATTTTCTACAAAAATGATCTCAATGGTTTTTTTGATACACTCGATCGTTTAGTTGATATAAAAGCCTGAAATTTGACAATTTCAAAATTCTGTTCCCTCTGATCATCGATTATAAATTTTTTTTAATTCGATCTTGGGAATTAAAAAATGCTAAACAGGGCAGCTCGTTAATTTTTTGTCCAACTAACCGACATTTGTGAAGGGACAAAAAAAACCTGTTATGCAGAATTTACTCCCTCAATTGGCTAAATTTGATTATCAAACAAGCCGAGATCGTTTATTGGCTAAGTGAGCTTACGCTCACTCAGTTATTACGGATCGCGTAATTTTTTTTTAATCCCACAGAATTGCCAAGCAGTTACACACAGCTGGAAGTCGTTCTTTAATATGCAAAGTTCAGTATTTCGCTGAAGGCAAGAGCGAGTCGAAGGGGGTTTGGGAATAATTCCTTCAGAATTAACCGTATCTGAAAGGATTCTGTCCACTGGGATAAAGGAATAATAATCCGCATACGTATCAATTATCGCCTTCCTCTCGTTCCTTGGCAGAATATAATCTTGCACATTCTCCTAGACAAATAATATCCAGGGTGAATTTCTCTTACCGAATAAATTATACCACGAATCATTATTAGACTGTGTGAACTATAACCAGTTTCGGTTTAGGTCCAGACTCTTAACCCCTCGCCCAATTAAGACACCGTCAATATGCAAATCGCGCACCGCATGATGCATTTATGCATCGAGGTTCTTCTGCACAAGATATTTTACACAAATAATCATCACGGTCACGTTAAAATAACGATTATAAAAAATTAACAAAATCTGATTGAACGTATTTTCTTATTTCATTACGATCCTGATTATCGAATGTTGGGTCATCATTGAAAAATATCGAGCTTCAATTTGGTCAGATTGAAGAAAAAAAACGTTAAATTTGCATTAAAAAAAATTGAGAATGATTAATGATTTTTTTACTTATTTATTATTGAACTGTAACAAAATCAAAAAAACATCTTATCTCTGAATGTTTGAAGTTCAAGATAACGAGGATCGTTCATTTTTAGGCAAAATAATTAACGGAGCTTCACTAGTGATTCAATTTCGTTAATTTCTTTAAATAAACTAAAAAAATAATGATCACAATTTCTAGACAGTCCAGAGAGAGAGAAAGAGAAAGGAGACAGAGTAGCAAGAAAGGTAAGACATCTGTCCGAAGAATAAACTACGGGGAGCATCTAGTTTTGCAGTAGAAGAAAAAGTAAAATTTGCATTTTCTCAGAGGGGGTGAAAAGGGCCCGAGGTAAATCGTCGACCCCTCGGTTCCTGTGCCCATATGTATTCCGGGGGGGTTATACGTGATTACATAATACAGCAGCTTTATAATTAGAAATGGGCGGCTCCGTGGAGACGAATAAATAACTCGACTCTTCCTCCGAATGCATACGAATGATGCTGCAGGCTGCAGAAAAGAAAGAATGGTTTTTTCTAAAATCAAAAGAATCAGGGTAGTTTTTTTTCTCTCCCATCTTCTTCCCTCTTCCTTAATTTTCTCACCTTTATTTTTCTCTCCGGCATCCCCGTCCACAGCTAGTCGCCCGTTTGTCAGCTCACTTCGTTTTCTGGCAGTTAATTTGCGTATTTAACGAGGACGGCGTGCCGCGTCGTCGCCAATTACGTGCTTTCAGGGTGGCTCGAGCCACGAACGAGGTCGATTTTCCCTCTACCCGAGACCCGACGACAACCACCGTATTGCCACCGTTGGCTCTACCCCCTGGCACCAACCGATTGCGGGGATGTCGGGTGCCTTCAGAGGCCACCGGGCAAACCGTCGTCAATCTTCTTCACTTATCTTTCATCCATGATCTACCTTTTTTCTTTTATTCCTTTTTTTCTCGTTATCTTCGTCTCCGTAACCTCCCACCCAAAAATTAATCGAAAATCCGGGAATTCGGAAAATAATCAATTTTCAATAATTCAGGATCTTATTGTTGCACGAAAAACTATCATTTCTTCGATTTATAATTCGATTGATTATCTAAAATTCAACTTTTTTAAGGAACTAGTTAGAAACAAAGCTTCTGAGCCCTTCAATGTCGCGGTTTCTGACAGTCAATAAATATAATTCCTCATTCCTCTTAAATTCAGGCAAATATTCACGACTTCCGCTTTTTGGGTGTCAAAGATCGATAATAATTTCTTCGATCAAAAAGGAAATGAAAATGTTGCCAATGGGTTAAAACTACTCATCATTAAAATTGAATGAAAATTTTTCATCGTAAAAATCCAGTAAATTGTGAATAATTTCATAATCGAAGAATGTCAATCACCCATTCTTATTTGAATTCGATAATGAGTAGTTTAGATTTTGGACCACAAAGTAGATTGAAAGTTTGAACTTTTCTCCTCGTGGTAATTATTTTCCATCAGCGGACATGGTATTGTAGAACAAAGTAGAAATCCAGCTATACCCAAAAGGGTCTCAAAAATCGGGCCAATATCAGAAACAGGGAGGTTTTTACCTCAATAGGAGGATTCCTAATTCCTCCAGGTGGTTTTCGGCTAGGTATTCTCAGGTAAAGAAACCGATCGGATCAGTGAATTGACTCGAGCACGAGCACAGAGCGACAGGTTCATCGTATTCAATCAATTATATACACGCGAGAACGAGCGAGCGAGTGGTGCAGCAGGTAGTTTCGTACCTGCATGTTTGTACGATTTTTTTTTGTTATTTTTTTTTCTACACTGCAGCTGAATGCACCGAGCTAAACGGTTGGTTGAATGGGCCGATGGGTTCGATGGGGATGAATATCTATTGATTGACTTTTCCTGCACCCTTGAACCCATACGTCGAACGGTGTCGAATCCCATAGAACCCTGCGGCATTTTTTCGGCACAGTTATTGTACGCGCGCACACCTACCTGACCGTTTTTAGTCTATCTGTATTGTATGTGGCGAAGTACGCGATGCTACACGCCTATTACTAGAATGGAAATCCGATCGATCGACAGGTTACTAGACTTCATTCATTCGTACGTTCATTCATACAATGGGACATACATGATTGATAAGTGATGCTGGAAACCAGAGAACCAATCTGGCTCAATGGAGTCTATATACTTGTTTCATTGACAGATTTTGGAACTAGAAAATTAGGGTGATTTATGATTGTATGGACAGAAGCGTTTAGAGGCTGTATGATAATTTGATACCATTGATTGATTATTAAAATTGATTGAAGCTAGATAAGTGAGTCTTACTTCATAAGCCGATATCTCACTTCCAGTTGCTCCTAGCTAA
>JAFFZH010015482.1:23614-35832 GCA_018420115.1 Euura saliciscinereae | reverse complement strand
AGATAAGTGAGTCTTACTTTATAAGCCGATATCTCACTTCCAGTTGCTCCTAGCTAAGAAATGAATGAAATTCATTTTGAAGCTTACAAAATTCTCTACAAAAAAGATTCAGTAAGCATTTCACGTGAAATCGACTGTTTGGTAGATACACAGGCTTGAAAGTTATACTAATCCTCATTTCATGAACTGAGCTTGAAATAACATTAGAATGACTTTTTACTAGTTTTTAAAATCAGTAAATTTGCTCAAAACATACGAAAAGCTACTGACAATAAATCAAACGTTTTCGAATCGGATAAAAAACGGTGTAAAAAGACCCTAGAAGAATTTTCCCCAAGTCGATTCAGTCAATTTTAATTACTTGATCAATTCGGGGTCCCAAATTTGAAAAACTTGATCTAGAAGACCAAAATTTTTCAAATACATACTCATCAAAATAAAAGTCTTGACGATCATGGGCAACACATGCTCAGTCGATCCAAACCGGGTCACCCTCGGTACTCGGGTGTTTAAAATTCTGTTACCGATTTCTTGAATGAATTCGTAGCGGAATCCGACTAGACCCTGGTTTGAAAACATTCGCACGGTTTGGTTATGGAAGTGGTCCGACCATGTGAGAGAGAGGATAGAGCTGATCTGCACTTAGGCGTGCATACGAGTGTATCCAGACTCCCATAATGAGCTCCTCCTCTGTTTTTATGCACTGCATAATTTGGGGATCCGTTTGCACCCGGATGGGTTTGGTTTGCGAGACGAGACCAGGCGAGCCTCGCCGTCTGCCCATCAACCCTAATTGTTGAGGCCACGTGACGATGGGATACCGGTATACGTTACATGCCTTACCCACCTCGTCCAACACCCATCACGATGAGAAAATGTATCCTCGTCTAATTACGTATGCGAGACCTGAGTGCCTTCAGGATGTGGAGCAACGGCACGACGCGTATAATGAACAGTCAGAAAACGACATTCCAAAATCATTTTTACGCTACTAGCAAAAAATCCCGGGAGCCCTGCTGAATATAATTACGTCATTTTTTCATTTTTTGTCGGTCGATGGTAACAAGAAAAAAAAATTGAGAAAAGGACCATGGAGACGAGTCAGAATACTTTTGCGTCTTCATCGGGAACTTCGATTCAGGAAATTAGGAATAAAAATTGTTTTTGTATCAATGAAATTTGGGAAACAGTTATACTTTGATTTTGTCTCCATCAAATTATAACATGTAAAATTATATTTGAGAAGTTTGACAAAATTCAAAAAAAAAAAGGAAGAAAAAGAAAAAAGAAATCTATTAGAGACACAATAATTAATTAACGTTGAATTTGTCATTTTTACACTTTTTCATTCGATGATACAATTTTTTTCTTTTTTTTTTTTTTTGCCTTGTATTCAACCAAAAAGTTGAATTACAGACCTGAATAAAGACTTGATAAAATCCTCGAGGTTATCCCGGTGCACAGAGTCAATGGGAAGATATAAAAAAAAAAAAAAAAAATTGTGCACATCTGAATATGGAGGATAAGGATCTCTCACTGTGATGATCTCCTAAAAATCTTCAAAGTATACGAAGCGAAAGATCCGGTGTTTGGATAACGCTGAGAGAAAAAGGCTCCTTGCAATATGGAGATTCATGCGTGTATATCGTTCTATCTTTACCCGTTCTTCACATCGTGGAATAATTATTACATGCAACGCAACGGGTAGATTCGCCGTTACCCGGTCCCTGTAACAGATACCGTGAATTTTATACACATATACACGTATAATTTTTTATATTCTCCATTCAAACACACCCGATGTCAACCCTCGTTGTTTTTTCAACTCATTTCAATAATTGATCATCTGATTACGTTACATTATACCCTAACCTACCTACCTCTGAACTCTAGCTACCCCCATCCCCCGTCTATTTTTTCAAGGGTTTTAATTCTCTTTGTCTAGGTTAACAAAAAAAAAAAAAAAAAAAAAACATTCACTCTTTTTTCTCTTCATTTCCCTTCATTCAATTCTGGCTGTAATAATTCTAGGCCATTTTTTTCTTCACTCTGCCTACATTTTTTTTTTTATTCCGCGCTCTACTCCACTAGACAGCGCCATTTGCATATACGCCTCTATATCCCCCTGGACAATTTTTACTTCTCCTTCACATCCCCCCCGCGACCATGTGATCGACAAACAATATGCGAGCCCCCTGCACGTAATGAACCCCCTCCTGATTTTTTGTTCTACTCCGTTTTTTTTTATCGTACGTACGTACGTACCGCCATTGTTCAATGGACTTTTTTGCCCTCTACAACCCTACGCTTGAACTCCAACGTCGGTTTTTTTCGTATACGTATTGAATTTTTTTTTCTTTTTTTTTTTTCTTTCAGTCATACCCGAGGGAATTGAATTATTGAACTAAGAGGATAAGAAAAAAAATGATCCAAGTCAACTGTACGCAACTTTGACAAAAATTATCGAATCAGTTTTCTCATTTTGCAACGGTGTAACTTTTTTGATTGAATATATAAGCGTCAGAATGACAGATTCAATGTTGATTAATTATTGTGTCTGAAATAGATTCTCAAAAATTACAATTTCTTCAATCATTTGGACATTTTTTCTTCCTCTTTTTTCTTTGCGAATTTTGTAAAACTTATCCGAGTTCATGAAATTTTTCTAAAATCGTAAGAAACATTTCGAGTTCTGACTAATTAATATTTTCGATATTCTGTAATTAATATTATTTCGAACTGTGAATAATTAATATTTTGAGAATAAAAAATGAAGAAATAAGCTTCGCCTATGTCCAGCTATTCGTTCGTGAAACATTGGTGGGTATTGGATGATTATCAGTACCGAACCACCTGGCACGGTTTAATCCGTTTTAGATTAGCCCCGGCTGGTCAGAGCCGAGCTCGAAGAAAACATATTTCAAGATTATCTGTGCCCGTACGTTTTACACAGCTGGAGTTATTCGAAGAATTATCAGAAATTATCCACGCCATGAATTCAGAGACGGAGAGAGAGGCTATTTCACCCTAATTAATTAGGCGAATTATGTTACCCATACCCGCGAATAACATTCGCGATTTGATCCCTCGGTAATTAGGAACGTATCTAATTTCGTAAACGCTCTTATAATTAGACTGTAAATATAAATTTGAAGGCAAACGCAGAATATCACGTTTCTGAAATTGTGTTTTATTTCAACTTCCGTTGAAAATGAAGAGATTAAATGAACGCGAAATTAATCAATTATTTCAATGATTATTCAACAAGGACCTGGATCTTTAATTCCCTGAAAATTCTAGGATTTTCAGGATTATCAAGAAGAAAAAAAAAACTATGTAGAAAATAGTGAGATATCCTTTTTTTTACCTTTCTCGGGGATATGAAACTTCTATAGCGAGAGAAAACCGTTTAAAAAAGGCGATTTTTTAATGAATTTTTTAGGCTTCCTCGTGAAACGTAACTTTTCGACTGTTCAATTTTTTTTTTCAATTCCAAAGCTGTCAGCTGATTTTTCAGTAATTAATTGAACTGATTTTGAACGATTTCGATACACTAAAAGTTCTATTTCTTCAATGATTTCCATCGTGTTTTCATTCTAATATAAAGAGACCTAAATTCCGTTATTACATCTGTTCCAAACCCATAAAAACTGTAATTGCAATTTCTTCCCCCCATAAAACAAAGAATTTAAAAAATCGTCGCTGAATGTGAGAACGAAAGAGACGATATTGGGTGTAAAAAAAGTCGTACGATATAAAAAAAATCCACCTCTTCGTTCGTTGAGTCGTTTTTAAAACCTGTAATTTACGCGTCCTTAAGAAAGTTGAAGGATATTAGGACCGTCATCACGACATCATATATTATGAGAACGACTCGAAACTGAGAACCCTGCAATCTCGCAGTGTCAAAAAATGATCATTATACAAAAGATTGGATTCGAGACAAATCCGTAACATTTTCTGATCCAGATTCGAGGCGGTTGAAAGAATCTATCGAGAAGTAACAACCGCCTACAAGGAATCGGACGTCGATTGGGACCTCGTTCACGACGCTGGCTGCACAAGGGACGACACCGACCTTCCTCATCACGTCACCACTCAGCAAGATCTCAACCGATTGATCACCGGGACTTTCAGAGGTTTTCTTGCCGCCCTTCCGGCGCCACCGACCATCGTTACCGTGGCCAGGTAATTGATTAATCATTCGAGACTCTCGATTTCTCGACAATTATATCGAGTGAAAGAATTACTGCGATGTGGAATTGAATTTAGTCCATTTTTCCTTCCCTGGGTAAAAGAGTTGACCGTCAGAATCACAGATGGCACTGTGTGCAGATTCGCTTTGTGTATAAAGAAGGGGGATGAAAAAAATGGGAAGGGAATCCTCGGAGGGTTGGACGAGGGATAAGGGAGGGCGCAATTTTTCTAAGGGTCGAATATGGCTCCACCTCGGAACGACTTAGGCCCACCCCATCACAGCGTACTAAAATATCGGAGGGGGAGACCGAAAAAAAACACAGGGGTGAACAAATTCGCCTGAAACGGTGGTTCGAGGCCCGGTCCCCAGATGGCGGCCTCGATCAGTAGCTCCCTAAATTTTCTATCATTCAAATTGCACTTTGGAAAGAATCCATTGGCGAAAGAGTTCCTTTTTTTTTTCTAGATGGAAGAATTTTTTTAAACTACTAATTGCAAAAATTTTGTGCAAGAAGACAAATTTTCGTTCTTACATTGTGATTTACTAGTTTTTTTTATTCATTTTACTGAAATTTCTGAGTAGTTTAGAAATTGAAAAAGTTCCAACTCCCGCCATCTGTCGTTAAGAACACCAAGGAATACCGTCCTTTTACTCCCACTTCCGGGGTGGCGGGGTGATAAAATCGATCGATATTTCCACCCGCTAGGCGTCCGCAGTTCGTTACGGACACTTCCGGAAGAAGAAAAAGTAGAATTAAGAACGGATCCAGAGTTTTTTCGCTCTTTTAATATTCTCAGACACCAAGGATATAAAATTCCGTTTCAGGTCCAGCCTCGACGAGTACTGTCCACCGGAGGACGTCGAATTGATTCAAGCCGGTGTCCTGGACGAACTTCGACACCGACTTGGAAACGTCGATATCAAGCAACCGTATCTCGAGGTGGACGAGGAAGGGGCCTAATAAAAATTGTCCACGTCTTGACCGTATCAATGATTCCAATGAATGTGTCGAAAAAATGATAAAATAAAAACTTGAGCCTCTCAGTTTGACGGTATTTAATTTGACGATGCAATGTTTCCTAGTTTTCCCCTGTCCCTTATTCCTGACCGTAGCTTATAATTTCTTCTCTCTGTACACACACTGGCCTCTTTTTCTCCTATCCATATATTTACAGAAGCTGTGGAGGTAGACGATGGATATTTGCATAAGACGGTGAGTGGTGAGGAGCCGTGATCCGGGAGACTCCAGCCCCGCGTTCCCACCGTCTCTATACTCTAAAAAAATTTATATTCAACCCTTTCATTTCAATAGTACATAGAGGCGATTTGGAGAAAAAAAAGTCTCTTCCGTCCTTCGAGCATTCTCTTACGGTTTGTACCCTCGGGATACCTCGACTAGGTTTTTTTTTACATACTCTCGTTCTTTTAATAAGACAAAAATAGTTTTTTTTTTTTAATGCGTCGTGATAATTGAAGGAAAAAATACCTTTGTTTAACATCCCAGTCATTGTTCGGGGGTCTTGGAACTCTTCAGACTCTAAGAATCGTGGATACAATCAGGTTCAGAATGTTCTTTGTATCTGCGAAGTAAAACGAATTGTTTGTTCTAGATTGTAGAAAATTCTGTTCAAATTTTTGTCTGCATTCTTTGGAATAATTTTCCACTTTATTATTTCTAATCTTCAAACTCGGACATTTCGCTGGTGATATTGATAGAAATTTATGAAAATTAGTTATTCTGAAAAGCAGAAATCGACACGATATTTGAGTCGATTTTCTCACTGTGTCAACGATTCTCATACTTTTCAGATTCGATGAATAATAGAGAATATGGAAAATAATCAATCATCATATGTATTTTTTACACGTCGGACCAGAAAAATGAATAAAAATTGAACGAATTTTTTTTTGGGTAGAGTGAACAGAAATTCAGAATAAAAATTGCAACTTGTTTGATGTCGTTAAATTTGAATTTCTGTATAGATTTTCCTATGGAAAAGTTTTTTTCATATTTGATATTTCTGATAAGAAAAATGGTAGAATCGAATTGATATTTTTCACGGAATGAAGCACCCTGAGTTTAGGATGCGTGCACGAGTGTGTTGGTACAGTGTCTGCAGTTCTATATCCCGTAACTCGTTTTTATGCAGATCAGTGTTCCCACGTCTGGGATTATACCCATCGAACCAGGGATCCGACCACCTCTGTCAGACTGCGCTTTTCCCTGCTCGAGTACAACTGAAAAGTTTTCCTCTTTTTTTTCTTCTTCTTCTTTTTCTTTTTCCAGACACAAAAAACGAAGGATAACTTCGTAATTGATACGTTTTTTGATAAACCAGCTCAAAAAAGAAGCTCAAAATGATTCTTAAAATTTGATTAATGAGCTCCAAAACGCAGATTTTTTGTCAATATATGGGATTTAGTTAGTTTTTGATAAACTAGATGAAAAAAGAATCTCTGAATGATTCTCAAAATTTGATAAATGAGCTCAAAAACGTAGATCCTTTTTTCGATTTAGAAAATTACTTGATTTTTGATAAACTACCTCAAAAAAGATTCTCAAAACGCTTCTTGAAATTTGATAGATGAGCTCAAAAACGTAGATCTTTTTTTCAATATAGAAATTTAAATGCTCCTTGAAAATTGATGAATGAGCTTAAAAACGTAGACCTTTTCTTTCAATTCATAAATTTAGTCAATTTTTGATAAACTGCCTCGAAAGCAACTCTCAAAACGCTTCTTGAAATTTGATGAATGAGCTTAAAAACGTAGACCTTTTTTTTTCAATACAGAAATTCAGTCGATTCGGAGCCCGTGACGAAGGTGATTTTGCTAAATCGTTGAAAATTATGCAAATTTTTCTAGTCTCTTCAAACACGTGGTGCAGAAAGCCAATTATACCGCGAAGTCCGGAATAGTTTGATTTCCTTTCGGTTCGGGGATCGATCAGGGTTGTCATACGTGTTGCCGAATGAATTCATCCCATGGTTTAAACGTACCTAGTGACAAAACTGAATCTAAACCGAAGAGAAAGAGACGGGTTTAAATTTAGTGAAGTAATAATATTAAGGGGAGGAGGAAGGGAAGAGGGGGGGAAGTCGAGGTGAGTCGAGGTAGAAGGGAGATTCCCTTCATCGACACCGTGACCATTGTTCAAACAGGCTATTTGTATTTATTCAAATCTATTGTTCGAATATATCGAGAATATAAAAGGAGGTGGGGAACTCGTTGGAGAAATAAAATAAAAGAGAAACACACCCATCATCCCTCTCTCTCTCTTTCTAACCGGTGAAAAAAACTTACCCTCAACGGACCTGGTCATTTCAGTAGCTAATTTCGAACACGAAGGATCTACTAGGTTTGTAGCCAAACGACGCACGCAGACAACGAGGTCAGTTGAAATACACTTCAGGAATTCATCAAGACGGTTTTTCAATCTCAGGCATTTTTTTTTTTCTAACAAATTTCAAATATTCGTTGACATAAAAAGAAAAAATTCGATTTCGATGTTTCAAAGACACGTACTAAAGGCTTGAAATTTCATAGAAAGATAGAATTGTTCAAGATTGTGAATCACATCATTTTTTACTGAAAAATCTCAAATATTCATTGACATAGAAAACTTGCTTTAGAATTGTTCAACATTGCGAATCGTTATCAAACGACTATTTTTTCTTGCCCGTTGTACAAGAAATACTTTTCCTTTTTTCAAACCATTCGAGATTCTGTCCTCAAAAAAAATTTTCCTCCGTTATATCAATGTAGAAAACTTTGATATCTGATCAAAATTTAACAAGATATAAATTTTTTGCGACTTCTAAGATTCAAAAATGATATTTTTCTTGCCCATGACAGATAAAAAAATTTGGTTAAAGTATTTATCAAACCTATAAAAAAATATTCTTCATTTTTTATTCTAGTTTTGCAAAAAAAAAAAAAAAAAAAATGTATAGTCCGAGCTTGACCATATTTCCAGGTGAATACGTTGCATCATTGGGTCAGTCGTGCGATGTCCGAGTGGAGCGGGCGTCAATCACCCCGTATAAAGTGCAGCTTGGATGTACGGGTGATAATTCTGAGTGTGGAGGTGAATGCATCGAGTGGAGCAGTTGCATACGGTGCTGGTCAGTCAGTTGGGGCTCGATAACAGCTGGACTAGCCTCTCGCGGGAGACCACTTTTCACAACTTTCGAGGCATATCACATTTCGCCTCATTAGTTTAATTGTTTCAAACGACTTTGATAAAAAAAAAATTGAAATACACACCAGAATCTCAGAGACTCGAATAATTTAACTAATTTTATGTATTAGAAAAACTGTTCTCTACTTATCGAGTCTAGAGTTGTTTTTTTTTTCTTCTTTTGTAATCAGAATATTGATTCTTTCGTGAAAAAACTTGAGGATTAAAAAAAACGTCAACTGGAATAAGTTAATATGTTTGTATAAAAAAGTGTTCCTGACTATAGGATTAAAGTTCTCAACGTTAATTATAGAGCGACCTAAATTTTTAAATTGTCGCCCTCGTGAGTCAAAAGTGTTTTCAAAAAACTGAAAGAGGCCCCAGATTTCCACAATTGGGTAAAGCACGTAGTGTGCTCAGTGATTAAAAAAAAGTCCTCCTTCACTAAATTTCATGTTGTGTTGATTACCTTAAAAATTTCATCCTCAATCCTGATTTATGTGATAGTAAAATATAATAATCGATTTTGTCGTGAGGTGCAGTGAGACGTTTTGTACTATCTATATATATATATATAAAAAAATTTTTTTTTTTTTTTTTTGAGTGACTGATATGATTTTCACTCTCAAAGAATTCTGGAAGATCGTTGAAATTTTAGACACATATATAATTATTCTCTTCATCGATTATATTAGATTAAATTAGACGCTTCAACGTCTAGTTCTTTTGCGTGGCTTCTGCAAATTGATTACATAAATATATTTCCTCTTTTTTCCAGATTTTTTTTCTTTTCATATATTGTAAAATATTCTGTATTTTTCCTTTACATCTACAAAATGGTCGCGAAACGCACACGTGACGCGTTGACGGGGGGGATGGTTTATCTCGAATACACAATCCCACCCTCGAAAAAACCAGCCAACCTCTCCCCACGTCCCACTCGCTTTTTTCTCTCTCTCTATCCCTCCCTCCCCTCCCTTTCGTTTCGCGAGGGGGAATTTTTTCAGGGTGCAAAGAGAGCGGAGGGGTAGTAGGCTTCGCTAAGGGTATCTTGGAGTGGGGTGGGAGTTACATCCCCGCGGATACACTGTACGAGGAACAACACGAGTTACCCTTATTTTTTATTCCATTTTTTTGCAATATAGAAAAAATAAAAATGGAGAACAAAAAATTAATTATTGATTCAGGTTTGTATTTTTTTTCCCCTCTATCTCCGTCTCTTTTTTTTTTGTCATTCACCTTATCCCAAGTTTCTCATTCTTATCTATCTTATCTTTATCGCGATTATAATTCAGAAATTGTTCAGACGTCTATAAAGAGACGCTTATATCCAGTCAAATTAGAGAATGGGTAAGGATTCATTCGACGGGATTGTACAGAAGGGAGGAGGAAGAACGACCAAGTTCAGACATCGTCGGAGCCATGCGACGATTCTGTAAAAAGTTTTTTCCTTTTCTTTTTTTTTTTTGCAGAACACCGCCGTAATTCCGTTCTAATGAATCCTCAAACTGAAATTAAAACTTTCAAATTGTCGACAGTCAATTCGACAAATACGACACAGCTCTTACCAGACTCTTAGTCTCTTCTCCCTGTGTTATATACATAATATACATGTACATAAATATATACCATGTTGATAAAACTTTAGAATCGTCTTCCTAACTGAATAAACTGAATAAAGTTTATAAACTGGACAACCTGGACGATATATATATATTCATATATACAGATTTTTCACTATTTGTGTATATTAAGATAAGAAAGAGGTGAGAGAAAAAAGAAATTAGATAATCAAGGAGCACGGGAATAGAGATTGAGAAATAATACAAACTCGAAAACTGAGGAAAGAGAATATGAGAAACTATTTTACAGTCACTCCTCGGTGTTCTACTTCGTCATTTCGGATACAAAAGTTGATAATCCAGTGTAAAACTTTTTTTTTTTTCACTTATGGATGAAAAAACTATATCATTCGTTTTTTCATTACTGTCCCAAAAACTAATTTGGACCAAATTTTATCATTTTGATGATAAAAAAAACTGTATAAAAAAAGACTAACGAAACTAAAAGTTAGAAATTTTGTCCAAAAATCATATTCAGTCTCTAATTTTTTTTTTTTTTTCTATTATTAATGTCTATAGATTCTATTTTCCAAAATAATTAAATTGATATTTATCAGAAACTCTACTTGTCTTGCGAATGCAATTAGCTTGTCAAAAATTGTTTTCAAATTAGGCAACAAAGAATTAAAAAAAAAAAAAAAGGATAACGTTTCCAATTTCCTCTCAACTTTTATAATCCAGATGAAGCAGATTATCTCCAGGCAACGTATTTGTACCAGAAATGTAGTTTTTTTGTTGTTGTTGTATCGCTGTTTCGTGTTGGCGAATGAAAAAAAAAAATCGAAAAAAAAAAAAATTCAATAAATAAATAAAAACGAATTCGCGTTGTTTACGCGGATACGTGTGTGCGGGGGTAGGGGGTTGTGAACGCGTAGCCCCGAATCAATATATGAGGGCGGTAAAGGAGGACGCGCGCGGGTGGTTTTTGAGGGAGATGTTTCGTTTCGAGGCAATAAGTTTTTTCCCCGCCCTTGGGGCTCTCCCGCGTCTCGGATGAGATTCCACCCTCATCCCTATGTAGGTACGCAGTCTCTCGTTCCTCTCTCCTTTTTTTTTCCTCCTCCTTTATTCCACGCTTTTTATTTCTTTCCTCTCTCTCTTCATCTCGACTCTTCGCTGGCTGGCAACTTCATCCCACGACTTCGCGTCGAATCACACACGCATTTGTTCCACGTACATATAGACGTATATCCTATATAGAAGAATTTAAGAAAGCTAGTCTGCGAGGGTATGAGTGCAGTGACGCGTACGTATAGCCACGCCGAAAAGCTCTTCTTCTCTCATTCGTATGCTCACAGCCATTACAAATCAATATTCGGAAAGGAGGAGAGAGAGAGGAAAAAAAAGGAATGGAATGGAATGGAATGGAATGGAATGGAATGGAATTGAACGAAACGAAACGAAACGGGACGCCTCGCTGATTCGAATTCATGAATCAATTTAGAGAATTCCAAATATCACCCTGCGGATCTCTCCAAAGATTTATAACTTTAACATCCCCTAATTCAATCCTCAATTTCGATGATAAATAACGCGAAATATTTAACAAATAAAGAGAGAAAAGATATTAATTTTTATCTTCTTTTTTTCTAGAAACGTTTCAATTGCAATAAAGTGAATCAGAAATAAGAAATTTGAAAAAAAAAAAATTGTTTCCCAATTAATTTTATCCAATTTTCGCGATTCATCGCCGCGGTTCTGCAGGAATGAGAGGAAAAAAAGGAACGTCTCCGGTTTACGGAGTAACGTAGGGTCCTCAATTCTTCATCCTTTACCGAGTAGTCTACAGATTTTATAAACCGATTTGCTTACCAATTACTCGCTGGCGCCCTGGGTAATTTGATGAAAGACTTCGGCTGTAAATAAGTGCTACTCCGTGGTTTCCGCGTACCTATACCTGCACCGTGATTTCATACACTTTTTTTTTCTCCCTTTCTCTCTTCAACTTATTGGCAAAATACTGATCTCCTCTAGCTACGTAGGACTATCGATATATTCAGCTTCGATGGTCCACGAGAGGGACGTTTCTCTTCTAGCCTTACGAATTGATTTGAAATTCTGTATGTGGTACAAATTCAAGTCCGTATTTCTTCCAAACGATCGATTATACCGGAAAAAGTGTGGAATTCTTTTTTGTAGAGAATTTCAAATTCTTCAAAGTAAGTCCTATTCATTTTTGACCTAACAGCGACCGGAAGTCAGATATCAGCGATAGAAG